>JAQFYC010004955.1:0-15601 GCA_034694165.1 Tomocerus mixtus | reverse complement strand
CAGCGGTAAACGCTGGAAGTGCCCTACTAAATGGCGATTTTTTTGTTAACCTCGTCACACCAACGACAAGTGCAGGAAAAAAGAAAACTCCTGCAGATAAGAAGAAAGCTACCCCCAAAGTTAATGGATCCCAAAAGTCCTTGGATCTTTCCAAAGGTACTAAAGGTACAATTTTCGTTTACTGTTCTGTCTTTAAATATTTAAGATGCTGAGTTATGGGCTAGTGCTAAAAATTGCATACAATAATTTTTGTTGCAGTTTTGGGTCCAAAGTCAGCGCCTACTGCTACTCCGAGATCAACTAGGAAATCTTCTGTTATGACGAACACAAGCCTTAACGAAAAGTTGGAAGGTACGTAATTTAAAGTACCTACATAAGTAGTTTACTTAAATAAGTACCTACTGACACTTATCGTTAAAAACTCTAGTTCAGAATCAAATTAAGTGTATGTATTATGAAAACATTTAAGCTAAAGTTTGCAATTTATTTTAATTATGACAGGAGCTGCAGATAGCTCTGCTAAGAAACGAAAGGCACCAGCCGCTAAAGCTACCCCTGCCAAGAAGGCAAAAGCAGCCGACAATGTTAAAGCTGAGCCAGCCAAATCACGTGCTAAGGGAGAAGCTGCCGCAAAGGCGATGACTTTTGCCGAAGTTGAGAAAAAACAAGAAGATTTCCGGCAAAAGTTTAAGTTCAGGAACGCTGACGCCACAGTGAAGACCATTCACTACAATGACAAAAGTGACATTTTTTATCAAGGATGTCCAACTGAAATGACGAAGAAAATCTGCTCCAAAAAGGTAAGCTAGATAATATCTTCACTTTAAGCTAAGCTTGTTAAACTTTATTGGCCCATGTTGTGTGTTTACTAAATACATGATTTGCAAATACAGGTGGATTTGAAAGGACGGGAATACGTCTGTGAAGGAAAGCACCACAACACAACCTACATTCACATTCCCCGTTTATACGTAAGAATATTTTGTCCAAAGATTTGCAATATAGTATTATCCCGAGTATATATATTTGTACTATACATATCGTTGCTTGTTAATACAAACGTATTTACTATCAATTTACAGGTGACCTTTAATGATGGTACCGGAGACATGCAACTGACTCTGTTCAAGAAGAACGTTGAAATCTTTTCTGGGAAACCGACTTCCGATTTGGACAATATGTCCGATACAGAAATTAAGAATGTTCTGGAGAAGTCAATGGCAAAGAAGATGAACGTGGAAGTCCAATGCGACAAAGTAAAAAAAGTAAATATTTATTAAGTCATAAGTATTTGCTGCTGCAGAGAAATATTTTATTGAATTTATTATGTTTAAATTATTGCAGCTGGATGCTAAGAAGGCCGGTGGAGCAAAGTGGAACAATGTGGCTACAATTTTGTCCGACGACCAAGCCAAAGGTGGAAAGAAGCGCAAAAATTAACTCAACAAGAAAGCGACCTACCTAATCAATTGTATATATCGATAGAGATATCTAATAATTACCTATTCATAATTACGAGCAGTTTACTGTTATAACTATTATACAAAATAAATATAAAGCACAAAAAGTTTTATATGTGTGTACTCAGTTTCAGAAGTAAATGCTAATTACATTCTGGATTCTGGAATAGTACTCTATTATTGTTAAATTATAATATTTTTGTTTATAAAACTAGCATAAAGAATAGAGAGTACTTGTAGGTTTTAGCTATTCCATGAAATCTCTTTATATAACTTTACTCTATACTATACTATAATAGATGTTTATATACCATAACTATATAGTATAAAGTAACCCTTTGCCTCTTTTCATTCATTTGCTCCATTAAACTAAACTGCAAGCTTTTAGAGTTTCTGACATTATATACCTGATAAAATTGTAACAGTAAAGGAGAACTTCTTAGTGCCTTCTTTAATTAATAGTAATTAGTATATTACAATGGTGATCGAATTTATATATGGCATTGTTAGTCTCATCTTGTTGAAATAGCCAATCACATTTTAAACTAATTAAAGTACATTGAATACAGGGCTTTACTTTAAATAAATAAATATGTATTTCTTTGTAAAGATGTATTTATGTAGATATTAAAATAGAATTCTACAACATATTATATTAGAGTAGCAGCAGTATTGCCAATGTTTACTATCGTATGTACTTTCATTAAACTGTTATGTTAGTTGGGTTACATAATTTGGAAATTAATGTTACAATTACAATAATGGATTAATATTGTTTCAAGGAAGTAGAATAACTTTATATAATATATGTAGTCAGAAAGCTAAATAATATATATGCGTAAATTGCTCTAGGTAAGTAACAAGAAGACAATTTTGCTGGATTAAAAGTTAACACTATAGGTATATTTAAATGCAGTTCTCACTTTTTGGATTATTTTAATTAAAGAAATAATATAATTTTATGAATTTTATCTTACTTGAAGATGAACTTTTAGTAGCTAAATAAATAAGTTATATAGGTAAATAGTTTAGGTCTTATAGCAAAGTTATGTAGAAATGTTCCGTCCTATGCTTATGGGTATGGATTATGAACATTTGAAATATATAATATAAATTAATCTTTAAAATTGGGTGTACTTTGTAATGAAGTGTTATAATTAGAAATAAATTGTATTGCTTTTGTAATTGTAACCTTGAATTTGATTATCTTTGGCTATAACTAGTGTTTTAATAATAGTAATATATGTAGCTAGATGATTATTGAACTTGAGCATTAAACATTGTTATTATGCTGGAACACCTGTTAAGTGAATGGTGGTGAAAGCTTTTGTTGTAATTGTAATGGCCGTAGGTATTAAGGGTCCCATTAATCGTTCTATGTAATATAGTATTTTTACAGAAGGCATAGCGGATTAAAACAAGATTAATGTTGAAACCATTTTTGTGTTAGTCCAATTTTTTATTAGGGATGGTTAATAATGTAGATGCTGATGCAACTGCAGACAATTGTCATCATTCATACTTAAAATATTCTGAGGAGTACTAAAATATCTGCTCTAATACTTATGTAGTATAAATAATTCGAAAAGATGATTTAAATATATCATAGTATATCATATTTGTATATTGTAGATTTTTAAATTACGAAGGGATGAATATTTTTTATGCACAAATGAATAAGTGGATTACGCGTTGAATTATATTATTTATAATTTGAGATCTGCCCTTTCACGATTTATTCATTCGATTGTTCTACAATCTTACCATATCCATTGTGTTTTATGTACCATTATTTGAATACACATTTCTGTGCGTTGGATGGAACCATAACTTAAAATATTACACAAAATTTGCCAAAGCCGTAGTACATCAGTCGGATAATTGTTGATGACTCATCATAAGTATTTTCATGATGATTAGATAATCAAAGTTTAAAGGTAAATGTTTTCAAGTACAAGTACAGTATCATATCATAGTTAACTAATCAACATCTACTATAATATGGCTACGATTTTTAAATATCATTTCTTGTTTTATAATATTTTTAATGCCTGGACAATATTAAATGCTCAGGCAGTTGCAGTTGCAGTTTTCGTTAAAATAACAGGAGAGTATATTTACCGTATTTAGGAACTGTAGTCACATCTTGGCATTTGAATAACCATAATAACTCGTAGATGTAATTAGTAATTAATATTGAACAAAACATTTCCTTACATAACTATTAATAATTAACATTTGGTTGGTATTTTTAGTTATTAAATGTTAAAATTAGTATGGCATTGGTTGTTGAGCTCATAAAATCGTAATAATTAAATATAAAGAAATAGAAATACGTCAGTAATTTGCATAATAAGCAGAAATTATACTACTATGTCATATTTATATACATAGTAGATATGTATAGTACATAAAAATTGGCAATACGAAATATCATACCAAACTTGAAGTAGTATTTCTTTAAAAACAAAATGTGTAGTACTAATATAGGTAGGTACTCTTTCCGTAGTTTAAAGTGTTAAATAACATTTATAGCGACTAAATAGTTTGTTTCATTATTGAATATACAATAAATTGTATGTACATGGTGTAAGTGTATTGTATTGTATTATGGTGTATGTTTCTATATCTCAAAAGCATAAATACTTATAATAATATGTACATAATAGCATAATAGTATGTATATGCAGTAATATCAAAAAAATCAAAATATTTACACTGAAATGATAGCATTGGCATTTCAGGAAAGTCTAATAAGTGTTTCATTTGTAGACACCACACGACCCACACACTACATATTAATTTGGCGTGTGCATTGTGCATTATGTAAATTGTAAATACGTAAGTTTAATATCTATATAGGTATGTGTGTTTGTCTGCACGTTTATGTACACTAAATGGAGGTAAACCTTTTTTATAACTACCATAAGTACAGTACACCGAATACCGAAATCATATTATAAATTACTTGCTTAGAACACAAGTATTTAAATATGTATTGGTGTAGCTAAGCAGTTCTACACCAAAGTAAATGTGTAATTACATACGCTACTACCTACAGGGCAGGGGTATTTTAGAATATTAAATGCTGTAGTAGACATTATACACCTTTATATGCATCAGGCTTACTAAATAATAGTGGAATTCATCCAAAAAATAAAAACTTTGTAAAAAACAGATTTGTGCTTAAAACTAAATATTACCTACTATACAACAACAGAATACAGTTAAATGAACGTCTACCGCTTACGTATGTACGCTTACGTTGATTGATTATTATCATAAGTAGTAGAGACTCTACAGTACACTTATAAATATACACAGTAGTAATACATAACAGTAATGATAGTAATTAGTTATACTAATAGTTACATATAATAATAGCTTTGACATTTTACTTCTTATGATTAATTTACCAATAATATGAACATAATAAAACTATATTGAACAGTATCACGTCTCATATTTCCCTGAAGTATGAATACCAGACACCAGGGACGAATTCTTCAAAATAAAGCAACATTTACGTATGTACGACAATATTAAGTTAACATATTTAACAGCGATTCTTGCTAATTTAAAGTTAGAAACTAATTGCTAATTAGGTACACTTGAAACACCCATAATTATATGCAATCCTAAAATCGGGTACAGTACATTTCTTAATTTTAATTAATTATTTCTCCCTATACACCTAACGCTCGCTGCCATCTCTTCTTATGAGAGCATCCCGTTGCTTCTCTCCAGTCAAGAATATCTATCCCGGATCTTTGGCACGCTCGAGCGTATGCGGTTAATACTTCACAGTGACATTTTCTTCCTGGCGGACATTCGCACATATCCAGCATACAGGATCTGTTAATTAAGTATTTATTAGCATCCAATGTTATGCAACTTGGGCCAAATTAACTTTGATATAAGAGTAGGTTCTTTAGAAACTTACTTGAAAAATCTCTCTGTAGATACAGTTTTATGACATGGGGCAAATACTTGGGATCGGATAGCATTACAAAGTTTTTCAGCCTTCATCCTTGTTCGCCAGCTCTTTTTGCATACGGGTTCGGGACCTTTAACTAGAAACAAGAAAAGTTTTTATTAAATTTTCATGAAAATGGCAAATATGAATCTTTAATAATTGTATTAGGAGTTTATTTAGGCAATTTACCTTCTTCTGGACGAGAACACGCTTTCTTCCCCCCAACCCTCCAAGATTGACCAAATGCATTTGGAAGTGAAACAGCGCCACCTTTTCTTGTCGTGAAATCATCTGATTTGTTTCCATTAAAGTTTCCACATAGACCACACAATCTTCCCCGGAGGGCATGTGGTACAGAAACTTCCAAGAAACTGTCTCCATCCCATAGAAGTTGAACTCCAACACCTGTTTCGACAACGGCAGAGTATCCATCTTGATATATTCTTAAAGAACCGTGACTGAAGGGCAAGGCTACTCTTTTCCCGTTGACTTTAATCCTCATTTTTTGACCCAAGGTAACGCGACCCTCTTTGACTTTCAGGGTCACTGTCCTTGTCCAGGAAAATGCTCTCGACTCTCGAGCGTCGTTTCGTACACGAACGGAGAAACTCTTCCCTTTGCAATCTGAAGTCAACATGTATTTGCAAGCTCCCTAACCAATACAAAAATATTTAACTAGTAACTACTCATTTTCCAACAACAAAATCATAAATTCCTTCCACTGTGGAAACTTTTGGTAAGTAAGTAATAATAAATTAATTATTTAATAATTCATTAACATAACATACTTGGAAGTTAAATACACGTCCATCAAAGCTGCGATAGTGAGGGTCTCCAAACACAGTGCAAACTCCATCCTCTGCAAAAATAAGTTCAAATTACCATAAACTATTTATTTTGCCGACAAGTCAAGACAGACACGATATCGATAACAAAAAACACATTAAGTAAATACTACTTTACTTAGGAATTAAGCAACATCTTTACATAAAGTAATGTAACACATCTACATACAATTCTTCTGCTTTACTTCTTAAGAATTAAGTATGAAGCTATATACATACATTACTATTTCATGTAAAAGTACCTAAGTAAAGTAATATTTTAGTAGTAATACATACCAGAGATGATAAATAAATTCGGATTAGGAATCTTTTGATATTTAATATGGCACCACACAGATCAGAGATCTGATGATTGAAATAAAATGATAGGAAAACGAAGCACGTACCTCCAACACATTCAGGGCAGCATTGGCCAGGCTTATACTTAAGTTTGTAACCCCAAGGACATGGTAAGTTCTTCGGACACAATTGCTCTGTACATCTGACCTTTCCCCAGTCACACATACAGCTCTTACAGCTATCGACATCCCACCTTTCGCCATTCTGAAAATAAAAAAAACAATTCATTCAATTACATATGTTGCAAAATATTTATATTCAGATGCCAGTCTGGAAAAGCTGGATATTTCCAGTCTGAACCAGAAAAGTTGTTTTTGCTACTTAATGTGATATTGGATAAAGATTTCTATCATTTCATTTCCCCTAATGTACTAGCTAGTTTGTTTTTTAATCTGTCTCGCTTGATTGGTACATTACACTAACATGTTTGTATGTCTGTTGCTTAAAGTACCTAAACCGTAGTAGATACCTTTAGTTTTAGCTCTAATCATAATCGTAAGGAAAACTGCTGTGATTTTAACTTCATGTGATGCATGACACATGACACATTAAAAACTCATCCCATTCAACTTTTTTCTTTTTATCCTAAGTGCCATCTCAAAATCGATTCTAATTTTAGAATCTATTAAATAACAGGGCACGTATAGAGATATTATTGTAGGAACAACACAATCTAATCTCTATTAGGTAGGTACCTAAGTATGACATTAACTGTTAATGATATAATATCCATTTTATGGTAATGGAGCGGTGTGGTCTAGTTGATAACCTAGTATCTGCACAAGTTGCCTAAATACCTAACCTCCATAATAGTACTACTCGTACTTAAAAGCGGCTTTCACTCCTACTACAAAGAACATCTTGACAAATATTTCTGAGTATAATTTATCTGTGAAATTAATGATAGCAGAGGAATGCAGATGATAATTATGAGTAAATCTCCGATGGAAGATGAACTTGAACAGAAATACCGACGTGTCTACTGTCTACCTCTTTCTAACAATTACATTACACTTAAAATGTAACATTAAAACATTATATTAAAGGAATTCAAAGCTTACCTTGTAAATGATATCTTTCCACATGCACTGAGCCTTTGGAAGTTGAGGCTCAGGCTCTGCACATTTTGGACAGCAAGAGCCTTGGGTCATCACTTGATGAATAGGATCGCATTCCAAAGGAGGACAGGACATTCGGTCACACACTGCCGTTGTCTCAACACAAGTACAATTGGTACAAGTATCTAACCGAAATGTTGTCCCGGTGGGGTAAACTTTTTCCCCGAGGAGACACACCGTCCTTGGCATGTAGCGAGTCCGACTGCCATTACAGCGGGGACAGCACTCCCCCTTCTCCAGGTAAGTTGAAGAAGCCGGGCAGGCCAGAACGGGACATGCATTCTTTGTACACTGCAAAGAGCCCTTGTTACATTTGCATCTGACACAAGGGTCTCCTGGTAAAGTGGCTTCTTCGCCGTGGTGGTACTCCCGCCCGTTGACACTGCAACTGTTGCATGTTGGACAGCACTGACCGGGTTTAGCGGGGCTTGGGTGAGTACATGGAACGTAGCATTGAACTTGAGATCTTGTCAGTACTCCAGCGGTACATGTAGTAGTGACACAGTCTTCCGTCAGTTCCATTCCACTCGGGTAAGTTATATTATTGTATTTGCAACCTGAAATAGAAATTAGGGTAATTATAAATCACATATAAATATATCAATAGGTAATTTATGCAGTTCACATTAATTAGGTCGATTTAGATGTTTTGTAAAAGTGATTTCTAGTCAAAAGGATATATTATTGTAATGTTAGTTACAGATTTCACTTCAATACATTTCAAACACCATTATGTACATCAACAAAGAAATGGGCATTATTTATCATGAAAAAAGGGTAGTTACGACATCACAACAAAAGGATGCCTATTCTAATATTTCAAAGAGGGGGAGATTGAGATTTAGTATAATAGGACTTCATCTCATCTAGCAATTGCATAATTTAAGTGCAGGTGTGCTGTCCGGTCATACAGGAGATATAGTTAAGTAGTGTCCGCATATGTATGCAGTACTTCAGTAAGTAACACTGATTGTATGTAAGTATGTAATGCACATGACACAGATAATGTATGCCCAATTGGTTTGGCATGTGAGACCGAGACCTACATGGGATTTCTCCATATTTTACATAACATTTCGTTTTAGCTTTCTACAATTAGACTTAATAAGCCATAACGTATTTAGGATTGTTTTACAGTCCCGAGTTTTTCCTTCTACAATATGTAGGTATCTATTCTAAACGCCCGTATTTTTTATTTGAATGTTTTTCCTCTGGTTTTGTTCTTGTGTTAAATAAGTTGCACACTTGCACAGGTGTTCCATTCTCCCCTCACTCATCTTGCAATGATAAATGCTTGTAAAATTGTAATAGCCTGCTAGTAGCATTACTATTACTCAAGAATTTATTTACAGCCTACATTACATCTTATACTTATGCGATGCACTTACATATAATTTGTTCTCGTATGTATATACATACAAATATTAAAGTAGGTATTTGAACATTTGAAGTGATACTCGTATTGTGTCCTTTCTTCGTTCTGGCGTGGAAAACAAAAGGTATTTTGCTTATTACATATAAGTACAGTAGAACTGGCTATTTACTAAAATTTCATTCAGTTTCTGTTTCAGTGTCTTTAAAGTTGAGAAAATAAGTCGGCTTATTCTATACGGAGATGAGATTCAAACGGATAGGAAATTACAAAGGAAGATATGTAAGTAAGTTAGACGTAATACTGCCGTACAACAAAGATGAGTGGAGTAGGCCACCCTTTCCTCTAATTTTATTTTCCGAAAGTGACATTTTGTCTTTGAAAGCAAACAGACTAAAGAAGTTCTCTATAATTTACTCATCTTTTACTGCCTTGTGTTATTTCTCGTTTCTCTGATTGATGGACTCTCAGCGCTTGTCCTCATTGACTTTTTCCTCTTCAAGTAAATACTTATTCTTCTATTGAATTTCTAGTTCTTATAGTACATCTCACAAATAAGTACTTACAAAGTACTAGAATTCAACATAATATCTGTATAGTACTATATGAAGTGTAACATTTTAATAAATACCTTCATTGTGTCTAATGTAAATCACTGCACTAGATACCAAACCAAGATACTTAAACTGTTAAACTGTTTATCTACTTTAGTATTATACTACGTTGTAAATATGTTCTAACGTAGAAATATAAGTAACTTAACAATCATCTAAAATCTACTACTATTACATTAACCAATTCAACTGTGGCTATTAGTGAGTAAATATTGTGGAGGTAAATTGTATTTTTTCTTCAGCAACCATTTACAATGAGAGAGAATTTCCTAACAGGTAGTAGGTATTCTGTTCAGGTAGATTTTACTTGACATGCTAATGTCATGCTATCGTGTTTCTTTGGTCCATTATTTATCCTCACATCCACTCAACTGTTTCTTCTCCTAATCTTTCTATCTACTCATGTTTACTAGACATTAGGACGCAATAATAATATCCGAACTTATTTACTTACTATACTAGATACTTACAATGGTAAGTAAGTAAATATACATACTAGGATTTTACATAAACTCAATCTAGTTCCCTTGAAGATAAATGCAAAGTAAAGTAGTAAAATACTACCTGTAGGAATATATCTGTAGTGTACTGTAGTATGGTATGATCGAACTAGATAAGTAAGGAACAATTATTGGTGAGTCTCTTTCACTCAAGTTGACTATAATCTAAGTGCATACAATCTCACTCTCACTAAATAAGATACGCATTTGGTTTATCTTATCTAGAAAGCAATCCATCCGTTGGTTTTGGTTTGTTGCTTCTGATCTGGGATTTAAAATGCCTGTAATGAGACTCATAAACTGAGAAACAAGGAGGAAGATAGGCAAATGATCTCGTGGACAACTCTTTGTTCTTCCTAATGGACATCTATTTTGCATTTAACTACACAAAGTACATGTAGCCAAATAAAATTGTTTTTTATTATTTAATACTAGGATCTTGCTTAATAGGAAGTGTACTAGATACTACAATAGAAGGCACATTTAAAGAAATGCATTGTCAATGAAGTGTCTACCCATAAACACATAACAACCTGAAGTGTAAAAAAGACCTACATATATGTACCTTAGTCTACTGTGTCCTGTTTTAGGTGAATTGGTGATTTAGGCAAAAAAAAATAGAAAAGAGTTAAGTTTAGTTCGTCAATAGAGATAATGGTGATTTAAATACCTTTGCAAACTTCACAACATCCTTCTTTTTGGCCTGAAACGATGAGAAAACACCCTTGAAGACTTGGGCAAGACTGCTTTTCGCACTCGACTCGGCCACCCTGAAAATTCCACAAAAAAATAAATTTTATTAGCCATGTTATGTCTGTATCGTGAGCAAAAGTAAAGAAATAGCCCGAATATTTTGTTTACTAATGTAAATAAGGCAGGTATATTGCTTGTAAATTCTTGTACAGTGCAAGTAGATAGTTAGGTATAGAATTTACTACATATTTAAGTGCAACTTGGAATTGAAAACATCCGGATTGCATAGTTGCTAATAGTTGTAAGACAAGACAGTTAGTGCCGAGCAATGAAAAGTATTTGTGCAAATTGTGTTTTGGAGTAGGAATGAGAGAATGTTATGATGTTGCGTTCATGTAACTCAACATTTATTGCCAAATTATAGTCTGCACTGAATGTGACATTATATGTGACGAAAGCAAAGTGAAGCCGGCCACCTGTATGTATGTACTAGGAATATACCTATATAATATAGTGTAGTGTAATACAAACCCATTCCAGCCAAACAAGTAGCCATAAAGTAATATATTATGAAGACACTAGCTTAGTTAGGACAACAAAGGTGATTGCAGGATGGCTTTGAATAATATAACACCACATTAGAAACAACGATTGCATACGAAATCTAGACATAAAAGAAGTAATGCCTTAAATATTTCTCTCTCCTTCCATTTAGAATAGTGACATGAATAAAGCTATCATATCATATCCTCTTTCCATTAGCTGGATACGTGATATCACGAAAATTCCCTTATAATATAGCATAACAATAGTTATATGTACATGTACAGGTATAAAGACTGATATGATGTGAGTGAAGCTTTTATCTGCAAACTTTTATGTAACCGGTCATGTCATCTATTTGTGAACCAGGATCTGGAGAATTTACACGTATATTTCTGGGATAAACCAAGATTTTTATTTCTATAATAGTTGTATGTAGTTAATGTAATATAAGCTACCTACTACCTACATGTGTACAGGTACATGATTCTAGCTAAAAACATTACACGCTTTAATAGTAAAATACCTAAATATAAATAGGTGTACCTGTAGCTGTAGTATAAAAATAATATATTCGTGTACTATTTGCACGCGTAAATATAAATATGGTGATACATGTAGATTGGAATTGTAATAAGTAATGTAATGTAAGCTGAATATTTAATAGTACACAATAGCACATCACAGCGTGTAAATTCCCAGCCATTTACTTAGCACACGTGGGAACAACAACACGGATTTAACCGATTTTATTTTTATTTTATGTACGAAGCATGCCCTTGAATAGCTCTAATATTCCTAATGGAATTTAATAGAAGTTACCTAACGTAAGTGAGTTGCTTACAAAGAAAAATCCCAAATCCGGAATGTGGGAAACATTATGTTGGAATTCATCTCGCACAAGCCAATTTCTTTCAACTCGCTGGACTGACACAAGCCATAAGGCTGAGTCAAACAAAGCGTCATTTATTTATACCTATTTACCATGTAATGTAAGTAACTCATTTACTTATACTCCTTGAAGTGTAATTCAATTTGTTTACATATGCAGACCAGCACAAGCACAATCGAGGAATGAAATTTTCCAAAGCAAAGACAAGGCAAACAACATATCATATCATACTGCACAGAAAACTCATTTTGTTTCATACATATTAAGTATTTACTTTAGTTCGTACATAGTAAAGGCTTAGGGATTGGATTGGATTGAATGTATTCTCATGCAGCAGCGTCATTAAAATAATTGTTCCTGAATTGAATTGAAACACAAAACCAAACCCACAAACAGGCAACTACATTTATTATGGACTTTGTTTTCGACTTTCGACAATCCTCATCTTGTATGATACTCGTATGATAATCTCCTATCATCAAACTATAATAAATAGTCTATTAGTAGTTGTACAGAGATAATGAATAGCAAATACCTTCTATCTATAGGTAATAAGATTAGGATTTGGCCAGTTTGCACTAGTTTGAGAGGCAGGCCTATAAAAATCTACTCAACTACAAGACTTCGACTTCAACTCACTTTATATTGTAATTCAGTACACTAGTAACTTAACTAGTTTAAAAAGAAGCTGTTTCCATCTGAAGGACGTTCAAACAGTTTAGAAACAGGACATAAATATTATCGACGGCTGTCTATAAAATACACTACTTTATTTCAGTTGCTCTGGTTTGTTGGGAATACCCGATAGTAGATCAGTCAGCCCTAGTTAAAAAATTTACTGGTAAGCAATGGCATGTCAAAGCCAAGCCAAAACAGCCACACATCTAAAAGGTATTGCTATATACATAAATACTACAGGCTCGATTCTTTGCTATAATAAGTATATGCTATAAGCTATAGATAAAATTTTAAGAACTACAATCGTCACTGATCATGCAGACCCCGATATCGCCTTTGCCTCACTAATTTTTGTATTGATCCGGCAATGTCGATATCGGGGTCTGCATAATCAGTGACGAAATGACTTATATACGCTAAAATGTATTTAGTATTTTTCTGTAACATTAGTATAACTGTTACACCCTTAAAAAAATGCTATGGTTAGAATATTATACTCTTATTTATGTAACAATTAGGTTTTTTGCTTTTTTAGTGGCGACTGTGATTGTGTAATCAAGTAATATACATGTGTATATCGTGCATTGAAAGTAAACTACTATGTAAGAGGAAGTATGAAATATGTAAAGCAATGAGCAAGCAAATTGAAACACAAAGCTTTGGTAAATAGGTACAAAGATGTTTGTTACAAAGATGTGCTTACGCTTTTCCGTGACATGGAACTTTGTCTACTTCTTATGAAGCAAAGTCAATGAACAAGCTAAAGCTAAGGTATTAGGTATTTATTGTATGTATTTACTATTCAATACACAAATACTTTTACATAGGTAACAACAGTAATAATACAGTGTAAAAGAATTGCGTTCCACCGCGGCAGTGTACACACTGATTGTGTTGTGATGTGAGCAAGTAGATAAATTGAAGTGCTGTATTGTTGAGTAGGTAACTACAATGCCCTGGCCTGGCCTGGGATTGTTCTTACTTATAAGAGAATATTATAAATATAATGTAGCCCACATTCACACAGAGAATGGAGAACGAAATGCATTAGATTATGAAATTAAGGGTGCACTTGATGGGAAAGAAAAACGAAAATGATGATGCGAGACCTCACAAAAGAGAGGATGGACTTCGTCGGTGGGCCCATTTTTCCAGATGAGACCCGGGGGCTCCGATCGGATTCTTTTCTGACAATTGAGCCACGTTCTATTTGTTTTCCTTGCTTTTCATTAGATACATACACACACATAGCACTACATACAAGTTCACATCCAATTACATCAGGTAACTTAACTAGCTAATGTATATGTAAGCAAGTAAGAAGATGCGATAGATCAACCAACAATGCAATGCAATCCTAACAACCACACCACACCACAGCACATCAGGACAAAACAAAGCAAAACACAGCAGTCCAAATCCTCAACTTCAACTCCAGCTCTTTCCATTCACTCCAGAAGAAGAAACGCCGATGAAGAAGAGAACAAACACTATCAAGAACGCTTATCGACAAAATAACAATAAATGAAAGAATCAGAAAGACTGGACTGGACAAGCTAAAAGCTCCTTGTAGGTTCAAGTCAAGTCAAGGCAAGTTGATAGCATGCTAAGCCCCATAAATATAGTTACTCGTGTTTGCATTGAATTATGGTCGACAGATTGAAAAATAACTGGAGAGAAATGGGAGGACAAGCGAGGAACTATAAGTAAAGAGAGTAAGTAGGTATGTAAGATAGTTATGTGAGGAAACATTGCATTGTGGGGGTCTAGTTCAATAGAATTGCTAATAGTTAGTTTAGTTGTAAATGCTTTGTTTGAGTAGTTAGCCATTGTTAGCGCAACTTTGTATCACCGCATCCTCCCATTATTCACTTAACAAACACAATCTTCTTTCTTTCAATAGTATACCATAGATAACGAATAAGTTACTACAATACACAAATACATACTAAAGACTAAAGGTACTTTATAAGGAGCCTTAAACGTAAATCTACTTTACTTTACTTCAAAAGAGATAGAGTTATCGGAACCCTTGTTAGCTACTCAACTGAATTGAACTTAAAGTCAAGTCAAGTCCGTCCAGGATACTAATATTCAAGCGAATCATCAACTACAACGTTATGTTCTATAACCTTTAAGTTCATTCTCATTTCTGTTGTCGTCATGTTCGACATCTCATTCGGTTCGGCATGACGGAAGATGAACTAGCTAGTCAAAGTAAGTGCATAAGTGTCAGAGGAAAACTAAAGTGCCTACTGCCTACCTTTGCTTTGAACTTTTAACGCGACACAAATAAATACCTTTTCGAACAAAAATTACACATTCCATTCATATAAAACTTTAGTATGCAGCTACCTACCTGCTTATATCATAAATATTGAAGAGTAACGTTACGGCAGAATTTTTCCATATAGTTCCGACGTTCATATCTTTGAAGGCATTTCATAGTCTTACTTAGCAAGAAAAGTAGAAAGCCCACATTCTTCAAATAATAATAATAATGTCACATTGCTGAGACTGAGACTGAAGTTAAGAGTACCGCAGAAGCCAAAGTCAAGTGAATGTGACTTG
>JAQFYC010004954.1:0-15602 GCA_034694165.1 Tomocerus mixtus | reverse complement strand
AGTAGGAAATACGTGAGAAATGTAGCAATATAAATTAGACGCCCTTTTTCCTGTTGTGCTTGCACGAATGTGCTTATCCTTCCTTAATACACCTTTGTCAAAGAGGGATGCATATATTGATATAGGAAGGGATTACCGTTGCGTTGGCGTTTGCTTTACTTTGCATCTGATATTGCATAATAAAACGGTAGTAGTTCATAGTAGATAGCCATATGCATTGTACTATTGTAGATAATATTATTCAGTATAGCTAAGTATACAGCTAACAGTGCAGCTAATATCTACCTGCTCTATTACTTACAAGGATTACATTAGATGTAGATGTATCATCTACTATGTGGGGTTTAGAGCAGAATCGAAGATGAATAGTCAGTCAGAGAAACACCTGGATGGTCGATGTAATAATAAAAATGAAGATAAAATAGAAGCGCATGTAGTGTAGCCTCCTGGGTGGGGTCAGAATCGGATCATCGTCCAAAGTCAGTTTCTCTCGGCTAACTTGACTTGACTTGGTTTTGGCTCTTTGCTCCAGATTAGCATTTCTGATTGAGCCAAAAGAGTCTTGTTGTGATTCCTGTGATTTATTAGTGCATAGTTGAGATATAGGGAAATAATGGGTAACAAAGTGGTGACGTTCTCAGAAGAGCAGTTGGAAGACTACCAGGACTGCACATTTTTTACTCGGAAGGAGATTTTGAGAGTTTTCAAAAAATTCAGAGAACTGAATCCCAACATTGTTCCTAAGGTCATGACTGGGACGGAGCCTGTAACCGTTAGAGTCCCTTGTGACCAAGTGGCCAAAATGCCTGAACTCAAGGTGCCTTACATGCATTACATTTATTTTCTTTTATTTCTATTTTGTGCTCCAGGAAATTTTATTTACACTTAGGAATCCAAATTCCAATTAAGTTTCTATTTACAGATACACACTCTAAGGAAATTAAATATTGTTTTTCTCTTGAATATTAACGTGAATCCGGTTTTGCTAATTAGCTAAAAGTAATGTCGTGTTGTGTTGTTTTGTATTGTAAACAGGAAAATCCTTTTCGAGATCGAATATGTACAGTTTTCTCAAGAGACGGCAGCGGAATCAGCTTTGAAGACTTTTTAGATTTGTTCTCTGCTTTCTCCGATCATGCTCCTAGAGATATTAAAGTCCACTATGCCTTTCGTATCTATGGTTCGTATTTTTCATACCGAATTTGTTTACTTATGCTGTACTAAGACTCATAGCTTTCTCCTTTCTCCATGTTTACTTACCTATATACTTTCTCTGGAAGTATTTGCTTAACTCTATGTACTTTATCCATCATTCATTCGCAAACTAAATTTCATTACATCCATTTCCTATGCTTATCGCGAGATAGATACATTCCATATATTTGCCTTGCTCTTTTTATCTAGATTTCGATGGAGATAATTTCCTTGGGACAGACGACTTGGAACAAACACTCCAACTGTTAACAAGAGACGAGTTAGCTCCAGATGAAATAAGTCTGGTAAGTTCCAAGGTCTTAGAAGAAGCTGATGTAGACGACGATGGGAAATTATCTTTTGGAGAATTCGAGCACGTCATTACACGCTCACCCGACTTTCTCTCAACTTTCCACATTCGCGTTTGAGCTTTTGAAACTACTACTACATACATACATACATAACCATACTACTCTGCCCTATAGTTAAGTCAACTGAACTTAACGTAAGTAAACTGGGTACATATATTACGTATTTGTCTCAAATTTGTCATACATATTCCACAATTCAACTGCAATAACATAACATACGGTTATTTTAACTTACACTTTTCCCAAACGGAACTTACACTTTTCTTCTTCTGTAGTATAACCAACTTGATAATATTATGTAAATATATTATTCCATTTCTTATGGTTCACGAACAAATTACTTCTGTCACGAGAAAGTTAAGTTTTACAACATAGGAGAAAGCTTTCCTTTTCCATTCACCGAAAATTTCTTTTTATATCTACTAGAAGCGAATAAGTTAGACAGTTAGAGCAAAGTATTTCTACCAGTACAGATATTTGCGCAAAATGCAAATCAAGACAGATTGTAGATACACTAAAAGTATATGTAAATAGTATTTGTTTATAAATCGTCCACTTATAAATTTATTTCGATAAATATCATGTATGTACATAGATAGATTATCAATAATGACAATGACAACTTATTTCCTAGAAAACATAACACTTTGTCATCGTAGATCGTACTTATATACGTACATTCCATACTCTCACAGAAATACAAATATCAATATGGAAAGAATGAGTCATTCAATTCAAAAAAGTCATTCCTATGAATATAGTACACAATTTACATGAACTATCGCTTTAGTTCCTTAACTTGTTTTTGTAATGGACTAACTACCATACCATAACAGTAATAGTCAGAAGTCAGAACAGAACACGCCTTGTATAGAAAGCAATTAATATACTACATATACATGTAGGTATAGCAAAATGTCAAAATTCACACGCAATAACAACTCATTAGAATTACAAGGTACACGTTCTAAAATAAAACTCAAATTAACAATACCTACCAAAGTAGACCACATGCAGTGTGTTATATACTTTGATAGGGATCTTGAAAATTAATGACGCCCCTAGCAAGCTACATTTCTTTCCTCCTTTCAACAATCAACATTCAGATCAGATCAGACTAGTAATGTTGTACACGTACACAATTTTACTTTACCGTTTACATGAATTGTTATTGTTACGTGAGTTTTATGTATATACTGTAGACATTTAATATTTATTTTGTAGATTAAAAACAATGACCAGGACAAGTATTTAGGTAGTTATAGAATGTAGATGTAGGTAGATATAATACGTAAAACTCTTACTCACACATTCATAACACATTTAAACACACCTAGGTAAACACTAGACCTAATTGGTAAGTTATTTATGAATATTACTTTATTTATTACATAGGTAATGTATGTAGAATGTATATGTATCATATATATGTACTTGTATACCATAGTACCATATTTAGTAGACAACAAATCGGATCAGGTAAAGTTAGACTATAATTTATTAATTTTTTATTAGTCTATTCTGTATGTACCACAATGAACGTTGACATCAACAATAGTATTTAAACAACCATTCAATTCAATGTTCAAATATCATGTCATGTTATGTCAACAATATTGCCTAAGTAGTGTCTGCCACTTAATTTTCTATTACATATATTATTACAACATTACAAGTACATATACACCTACTCACATTATATCTGAATGTATTTACTTACTCTCCAAGTGCTTAACTTGGAAATAAATCTTTTTGTTGCTTGACGTGCTACGCACATACATAAGGGTAATTTGGCGCTCGCAGAAATATGGAACAGTTTGAGCAAACGGATTCATTACAAAAATTATCAGCAACTCTACAATACTTTTCCCCTACAACTACAAATATCATACCAAATACACTATCATACTTCTAATTTAATTTTAATTATAAACGTACATAATAGCAATATAAACTTTTCCGTGTTAAATCAGAATCAGAACCAATGTAAAATTTTACGTATAGGTATTTAGTAAACTTTCTCCTAGAATACTACAAATATATACCAATTTACCATTATACAATACTAAAATGATAAAAAATATGAAAAGTAAGTTAAATAAATAAATAATAATAATTTACAGGTATAGATACTACTACAATAGTTATAATATAGTAAGTAATAAAAAAGCAATTGCTAATTAATTAATGCTCATTTTGTAATGCTGAAAGTGATTCTCACTTGTGAATTTATAATAAATGTTTCGGGAACACTTCACATGATAATGTTCGTTTTGAATTTCATCTAGCTAATCTACTCGTTTCACATGGAATACATTACTCTATAGATCTACTGCCTGTTATAGTACATATATCTACATACATGTAGTATATTTGTTACTGTTACTGTACAAATCACAAAGTGGCTCCTCTTCTCATTTTATCTGAATGTAAATCCCTAATTAATATTTTAATGACTCACATAAAATCGCGTATGTACGTACTACGTACCTTTTGGAAATTCCGTTACCCCACCTTCTCGCACACTCAGCTGCTAATTATTACTTTAAATTCCAGTTCATAGTTCATAATAATTCAAATTCATTATTCATGATTCTACACCTGCCTTGACTTGAATTAGAATTCATTTCACTCATTGATGTACGTGACAATCATATATTTTCTATTCTATTCGTTCTGTATTGTATTCCAGTTTATTCTGCTACATAACTATTCTATTGATTGTTTTACTTGCTTTATTCTACGTATGTATTTATTGCTACTCGTACTTCCAAAAGTTTAGGTTTCCCATTAATTAGCGTATTATTTGATTGAAAGGTCCATGAAAATTCATATGAGCTATCTGTATGTATAACAGTTACATTGTCAACGTACTTTGTTGTAAGTTAAGCATGTTTTTATCTTATTCTGCATAATAGTATAGTCATATCATATCATATCGCAACAATAAGTGACCTCAATAGAAATAGTGCTATGAAGTGACACTCCATTATTCTATGTATTCCCGGCTCACTTCACTTTTCACATTATTTCTTTTCAAATTCAATATTATTCAACTATTCAACCCTTTGACTTTGCTTTGGCTTGACTTGATCTGACTTGCCTCAAAGTGACTGACTATGGCTATCAGGCATTTTTCGTACAATACAATGACTACCATTATATTATGGTATGAATACAATAGAAATAAGTATTGCGTAATATACCTCCTCTAACCAACTATAACTATAAATTCTAACTTGAGTAACTTAATATATCTTTCAGATTACTATCAATAGACTTGTCCGTTTCGTTTCATTTCATTTCATATCTGTCAGTTCTATATTTCTAATGTCATATCAATTCAAATTCTTTCTCACAGATTTTCCCCTTTCTACTTATGTACTTACTTATACATAACTTTCACCATTTCGCGTATTGGTATATTTATGTTAGTACAAATACATATAGTCAATAGTAATACATAGTAATGATAATGATACGAAAAATCCTTTCCCAATTTATGTATACTAAATTTTCTAAATATCTTACACATCATGGATACATTATGGCACTGTGAGTTGGTAAGTAGTAGTTCATGTAAAGTAGATTTCTTCATTACAATAGAATACATACTTTACCATTTACTGCATAAACCATTGGTATGTTAGACATATTTATTGTATTGAACAAATACTTTCAGTAGTAAAGTAAGACTGTTGTAACACGCTATAATATATTCCAATTTCATTCTGCATGCGATGCGATTTCGATTTTCGGCTCACACAGAAAAACATTTCCATAAGAAGGGAAATTGTGGATCTGAATGAGTTTTCGCTTCTACATACATTGTATAAGTATAATTGTGTGCATATATTATAGCATGTCGAGATCAATACTTACCAACCAAGATACGTAGTAAGTTCATGAATGTACTATAATGGAAACAGTAAACACACGACATGGTACACATAGTACAAAGTACAAGTACATGTTATCGCAACTTTGGATTAAGTTATTATAGCATTATAGATAGAGGTTAGGTTATGGTAATTATAATCACATGGCTAAAATCAATATAATAAATAGATATAGGTATGTATGTACCATAGCTAAGTAGTTTAGTATAATATGTATTATGTATCTCATTATTAACATTCTTTGACTAACAATAACATTATTATATACCAGAACCATAGACGAACGTTAAGTCAAGGTACTATATAGAGATATATTCGTACTTTCTTATTTAGATCATAAAGTTCCATTTATGTACATTTAGCTTACTTCGTATCGTAACAGTACAAGTACAGTAAACATTGTTATAAATATGTAGAGTAGATATTTAAGTATTTACAACATTCGTATTTATAGTTAACTAGACATAGTTAGTATTATTATATACATTTAGTCGATGAACGTATTAATATCAGTAGAATGCGTTCTAAATTTTTTGATTTGATTGATTCTTTTGCCGTTTGCAGTCACAGTTGAGAGTTATTTGTTGTAAGGAATGTTTATGTAACTTGTTTGGTTGGGTGTGGGATTGTAAATGGGATGTGATTGGTATGTGGCTTGGTTTCAGCTTGATTTGGTTTGTAGTATTTATTTTCGTTTCACAATACACCAAGAGAGGCATTAGTTTCGTTTATAAGTTCGCAATTGTTATCGTAATGCAGCAATAAACAGCTTAAGTTAGGGTTGTTATAGTTCTTCCGTTTTCTATTGGTTATTAAGATGATGGATGTGAATGAGTGAGCAAAACCGACAACCGAGAGAGCTTTGGGATTTGGACTGATATAGAATTGAATATTTAGTTTACGTAGTAGCTTAGTTTTAGGTGGTATGCGTGGATTGTTTTTGGAAATTGGAACTGGAAGTCTAGTTCTTGGAGGTATATTAGTCCTTTAGTAGTTAAGAGACGAGATTTATTTATAGGTTATGGAAATTGTTAGGGAAATTGGGAATGTGGGTAATAATTGGCGGTAGAATTAACTTGGAGCACTTTGGGGCTGGAGGGGCGATCCACCTCTAGTCAGGAGAAAAGTGCAATGAACACACCGAACACCATGGCAAGGAAAAACACAAAGACCATTATAGCCAATATCCAGCATATACATTTTCGTTGAGCACTTGTGATCCCATTTGCCTGCAAATCCAGAAAAATGCTTTTATACTTTAGTCAATAGAAATGGCTGTGGAGGAAAAGATAAGAATTTATTTATACGAAAGCCATTTCAATCCAGACCAGGCCAGGCCAAGAGTCATCGGAGGAATAGGAATGTATTTTAGGTTTAGGTAGGTAAGTTTTAAGTAAAGGAGGAAGGAATGTACGTCATGTCAGTTGGGTTGAATTGAAATATTTTCGATTATACTTACCTGGGATCCATCCGACTCGAGGGACTCTTTATCATCACTGGGAATAGAGCAGCTGATAGAGGAACGGGCTGTGTTGGTCATCAGGGCATCAGCCCCATTTATGCTGAGCAATGTGTCGTTCCTCCGCGGTGCTTTCGTTGGTGATATATCTTCGAAATCAGAAGTACGAAGCTCGACGGCACATTTCAGTTCTTGCAACTGAGCTCGCAGTTCAAACAACTCCCTAAATCATTTTTACATACTTTGAATCACTAAAATGTTACTGCTAACTATTATTAAGAACATATACTACTAGCTTTAGCTTTCTCCGCTGGAGAAATCTTAAAAGCTTTTACATCTTTTTAATATTTCACATTTCACACGTACTTGCACAGTTGAGAAGCTTCTACTCCTTCGACGGCAATTTTATCCAGGAGAGGCACATCTCCTGGTTCAATAAGGGAAGAGGATTGATTCTGACGTACTGGAGGGTGATGATGATTGTTTGGACCATCGAGTCCCGTATGAATCAATACATTTGTCCCGTCTGCTATGGAGAATTGTCGTAGGAGAAGTAAACTTCGCTGCATCGATGTCTCTGTAATAGTAAAGGATAAAAAATAACTTATTACTTTCATCCTCTAGGAAGGGTACACCCCACACTCCATTTCCAAACAGAGATTCGATCAATTTTCGCTTTTTCCTTAGAACTTGGAACTTGATGGATAGTGGGAGTCAGGAGTAGTGCTTGGAAATCTCAATTTGATATAAATAATGGCCAATAATAAATGGATCATAGTACTACTACAAAAGTATAATATGTAAATGTGGAAGGAAACGTACCCAAGGAGTCGAGGCAGCAAAGGAGGAGATGCCAAAAGCGTTCCAACTCTGTCCTTTCCTTTTCCGCCCATCTTTGACTGTAAAAAATGATGAGAGAGGAACAGAACACAACAAAATGCAATCAAATCCGAATGTCGGTATTATATCCGAAAATGCAATCAGAATCAGGAACAAAGTAATATATGTGAAGAGTCAATTTCCATTATAATAAATTGATTCTCAAGAGCTTACTCGAGGAGAGAAGGGAGAAGAGTGGCTTTGGCAGCAGCAGCCGCCTCCTGAGCCGTTCTTCTTGCTCTTCGTAGTTCATCACGTAAATGAGGACCGTCTCCGGAACCACCGAGAAGGGCCGCAAGAGCCACGTGTGTTGCAACGGCCCGACTCAACTCTCGAACCAACTGCAAGTTTTTTTAACAAAAATAAGTTACTTACATGCTCCAGTTAATCGACCAAAAACATAAACCACTTTTTTGGCTTCACTATCTCATATGCTGTCATTTTTTACATCCTCGTGGGACATTTTTGGAAACAAATCATTTTACCATATGCTATACACTACAGGTATTTTTTCATCAAACACTTGGGACATAATTATCCACAATGTAAGGTGCTGCTATGCTTATATATGATCCGTTTAACGTACAAAAATATACAATTGCAATCGTTTTGGCTAGTAAAACAAGGAAAATAGGATAATTGTACAAATTAGGAGAATTATTTGCTCCATATCGTAATTCCTAACTGCGGAGCGGAATAGTAAACATATTTCTTAGCAGACTTAGCACCCTTGTAGTGGAATACAGTTTATTTCTTATGACATTCCAAAATTCCTACTTATTACCTCACCATTTCTATTTTTGGAGTGAAAATTTAATTATATATTATAATTTTAAACAGGTACAGTGGACAAGTTTTGATTGTTCATCTAAGCAATACAGCAGAATACATTGATATAGTTGTTCGTGTTCACGTATGTACATAGATACATGTAAATATTGAATTCAAAATGTGCACAGTTGATCATTGGTCCCATTATCTAGGATTTACTGTTCTAAAGATGGTAATTATGTATAAATTCTTTTCTCTTTAGCACTCCATTTTTATGCATTAGTAAGTAATATGCATTCTCATGAAGACCCATAATCTGCATCTGGCCTGGTATGGATGTTATGAATAGTAAGTATAAGTACTTATGTACCTAAACTTATGTAATATTTTGACAAGTAGGAGGAGTAAAGAGCATGCTCTCGTTCAAATGAAAAGCAAGTTTAATCATTATCACATCACATGAAACGATTTAAATAGATCACAACGACTGATGATGCAGCTGACAATTTGGCTGCGTTCTAAGCATGTGAAATCCTCCCTGAGGATACGTTCGTTCGGCTTTCTCGTCTCTTTCCGTCTATCTACGAATCTAATTTTAGAAATAGTGCTAAGGAAAACACAGTGCCAATATCACTCACTGAGACAAGAAAATCTATTTGCATAAATGTGTATGTATGTATCTATATAATGTACAATGTATACAGTGTATACAATGTATCTATACAAATACAGATAATAAAGCAAGTAGTAAATACACCATAATATACTAAGTACGTGGAAGCATGCAGAATCTACTACACTTAAAAGTATATTTATTTGAGTCAAGTCTAATGGATCTGCTACTATGTACTTATTCTAAAGAATTGGTAGTTAAAACACAAATGTACACATAACATGACACGCTGGAGTAAAAATCGGGTAATACAGCATACAGATATATAGTAACGGTTCGACTGATAGTGAACCATTTAAGTATAGTTACTAGTTACAGGATAAAAATACATATATACTGTACGTAGGTACATATCTGTACATGTACTACATAGTTTGAATTTTATTTCAGGATAGTGACTTTTGATTCTGCCTTCATTCAGCTCAGTTCAGTAAATATCTCAAGATACTCAAGAAGCATTCTGTTCTGTGTAAAAATTTTAAGCTTCATTTGATTCTTCTATAAGATATACTACAATTTTCCAAATCATTGTACAGATATGTGGAACCTTTTACTTAGTAGTTACATATAGAATAAGAATGGGGATCTTTCGTACGTAACAAAACAACGTAATCCTTCTTGTACACTAACAAACAAAACACTAGAACCTATAGTATCTTTAGATTACACAAAGCAAATTAAAGCAACACGACATTGGCACACTTTATTTTTGTAGGAAAGAGAAAAGATTAAGCGTCTTATCTTAGCCGTGACCGTGAAACTATAAAAATGTCTTGTAGTGACACTCAGATCCTGAGTTCAGAGTCAGAGGAGCGTTTGCATTGGCCAAGGCTACTACTTCTGCTAGTATCGTCTCTTGTAGTTGCTGGTGTACCTGTCTTCTTTGCAAATAATCTCGTCGTATCGTTTGAACTAATCCCTTAATGTCAATAGATATTGCTAGCCACTCCTTTCCTTCGATCGGATTAGAAGTGGAGGGTGCCACTATGTTTGATCCTTTAATTACCATCTGGATTGGATTGGACTTGAAAAGAAACTACCTTTACATTTACTAGCTGAACTGTTGCTCTATTGTAATGTCTGCCTCCCTACAATGGAGCGTTTGTGATTCAATGAAGAAAATGAGTTTGGTGTTCGTGTACTCTTACGATATGAGTAAACGTGTCAGTGGCTCAGGAGGAATTACCATGGATTGCTTGGGTAAGCCGTAAGCTATATCTATATATTAAAAACAAACTAAACGTGTACATTATATATACACTTAGTATATAGAGCCTTTATTATGACAATAATACTATAAGTATAAGTAGTAGGTATTAATAGCCCGAAAAATATATTGTCTGAATTAACCCAGAATTTTCGACTCGAATAATAGTATACAAGTGTATAAAGGTAGCATAGTAATTAATTAACTTGCTTAAGTATACCTATATGTAAGTGCCGTATGTCCCGGAAACATTACTACTACATATCCCTTATATATGCCAAGGTCACACAATACACCGGTATGGGTGTTCTGCATACTACACTTTGCCAAAATCTCCTTTTTTCTTTATAAGTATCTGTTCTAATGAAAAATAATGAATATCTATGACAAGAAATGCAATATTGTACTAAAAGTCGACAGTTAAGGGGGAAATTTTCACTCAAAGTGCCCATTTGTAATTTTAGAATATTTAGTGCACAAATTGCAAATATTTAACTATGTCATTTATATAGGATATCCAAAAAATGAAGTTTTAAACTTGGAAATGCCAATTTGATCTACATTTCGGCTAATACTAATGTACAGTAAATGTAAATAAGTATAACATGTAGATACTAGTTGGGAACAAGGTAGTAAAATGCAGCATTATTTATAATTTTTTGTATTCTTTTTTTCGAATTAATTTGCCAATATATAAAAAATATGTTAATTTGAGTAGATAGATATTATGTACCCGCAAAAGAGCACGAAAAAGCAAAAATAAATGTTAAAATGGGAATGATGGAGTATGTAGGCGGTTATTGTGGACTCGACAGGTGGTAATGGTAATGCGTGACCTTTACACATAGATAATTACAGTATACAGTAAATAGATCAGCATTTGCAAATTGTAAGAAAGATAGAGAACCCCTAATGCCACAAATATGAAACCCAAGAATGAAACTTCCATGGAACCACAATAGAAATAATAATTATCCACTTTACTCGATGAGAAAGATAATAAATCAAATTGGTTATTGTTATGATGTGTTACAGGGGAGTATTTACGAGCATATAATGTATACCAAAATATTCCAGAGAAATTCTACCATCCAGTGATCCGTGTATTTGGCACTTTATATGACTATAACAAATCCGGGATCCACAAGAGATACAACATTGTAAGTGTAAGGAATACGTGAAACTATACTCTATCATCTATCTAGACTTTCTCCTTATTACTAATTCATTAGATCCGATTCAATATTAAACTCTATTCCGTTCCTTTCATTCTCTCTATGTATATTGTATGTTCTTTTCTATGTATAGTCTCTCTGTCTGTGTGTATTGTGCAAGCTTAAGTATTATTGATGAGATGTCCGTCCGTAAATAAAACTTTCCTTTTGTGTTCCTTTCACATTGGCTTCCAGCTAACTACATATTCTATACAGACTTGTGCTATCTATTAGTACGTGTTGCAGCAAATGAGATCACTCCCGGCAATGTTGAAGGCATACATGCAGATATACACTGCCCAAGTATTTCATGTAGATAGCTCGCCCAAATATGATTTTGTGTGCAAAAGATTTTTTTACTCAGAAACCAATATTTTAACGAGCATATTTTATAATTCTATATAATTAGTGATGCGTTAAATTAAATATCGGGAGCTAAAGGGATCTAAAGACAATTTAAAGACAATTTAATGCGAAATTGAATATTTAAATATAAAAATATTGTTTGTGATCTTTCTCACAATTTATTGACAAAGATGTTATTTTTCATTGATTCCCAATTTTAGTAAGATGTAGGGCCAAATTAAAAATTTTGAACACTAAATTCTCTAAGTTAGCTTATTTAATGTCTACGATATTTAGGAGTCACCCTTTACCAATGCAGTTAATTTGTATGCGTATATAATTTTTTTTAACAAACTACCTGTTTTTGATACTAAAAAATCCAATAAAATATTTTTGGGCATTTCTAATATTTCAATTACTATATGTAATTTAGATTTAGTTCATCAACTATATTTATTTTCGGATCCTATTTAAAATATATGTTAACTTGTCTTTTTATTTAATCACAAAAAATTTGTGGTCATATTTATTTAGATATGAACCTATAGATTCTTACTTAGGAAAGGTGCTCAATTGCCAAACTATCAAATTTTCTGTGACATGTATGTACATAGATAATACTTATCGTTAGTTTGGCAGTTATAATGATAATCGTTGGACGCTAAGCTTTTCCTTCTGTGTTTTGAACTAATATAGGAGGAGGGCTACGATGAAGAAGCTTCCGATGTCTATAAAACTATGAAGACAAATCACACAGAGTTTGAAGAGTGGATAGAATCCCAGGAAAAGGTTTACTCGTAAGTCCAGCGAAGCCCAACCAGCCTTTTCGCCTCTTCTACTAATGATATGAAATTTATAGCATTATCCCTCTATTATAACATTGCCCTGGCTAGAGGCTGGATAGACTTTAGTTTAGTGTCTACAAATCACATCACATCAGTTGAGTCTATCGATTTCCTCGCTTCGTCTCCTCAGCCTTACATAAATTCGTACGTAGAAACAGTAGAAAGTAGAAAGGCTCTGTTGTGTGTAGTAATATTACGCATCCATTGTACTCTACTCTTCTATATGTATTTCTCAGGATCCTAAAACTGAAACACTTTAGTTTTAACATATTATTTACACGGTTTTCCTCAAATCCATTAATGAATTTATCTCAGGGCAGAGAACTACCACATGGTGTACAATAATTGTATCAAGTTTGTCGAAGCAGCCTGCTCCTTCCTAGAAATTCCAATGCCGGTTGTGTTGCAACGCATTCAGAATTGGCTCTATGAAAAGTTAGTCAATGTTAATCCTACTTAATTAATATATTCATTAAACTCAACTTAAGTTAACCTAACTAAGATACTAACATCAAACTAAATATCTATGTATATGTACATACTTATATCTGTAGTGTAGTTGTAGTCTTATTTACCTTACCGTTACCATCTAAATTCTAAATCCTTGACTTGAATTAAACATCTTTTCTTATGTAGTACATCCTACATTAATTAAACTTAGTGCCGCTGCCGACGATGAACTGGCTTAAATTAACTTAACTCACTCAGCTTTAACAGAGATATCATATTACTATGCATTAGTAGTACTACGCAAGTTAAGTAGCATAAAGTAAAGCCGAGAGCGAGCTTCTTGTGAAACGTGTAAATAAATTAAATTCATGATTGCACAAAGAACTAGACCTTAGAAACTGACATCGCATCATATCACAATTTACAATATCCCTAAACAGAACTGTAAGTTGCAAGCAAGGTATACACTCTAACTAACTGTGATTTTCTTTTCTTTTCTGGATTTATATAGCAGAGAGGCTGTGATGATGAAAGTGGTTGGAAAACTGTCCGGATACTCGGATGACTTAAGCAATGCAATAACGGAAAGCTTGTGATTAGAGCAAATTAAATTTATCTAAGGGTACATATACTATATACAATCCTATATCTACTATCCACATATTTAATATCTTATTTTATCTTTCTTAAATATATATTACAAAGAATGTTTGATCCTATATTATATATTATATATGTACACAATACACACACAAACTTGCTTATACTTTCTATTTCTATTGTAAGATTCTTTAGAAAAATCCTACTTAAATACACACACAGTGTACCTTTGTCTGTCCCTCTTTTCTTTTTTACCTGCCCATGCTGTGCTTTCCGCTGGCTCTGGCTCTGATATTTGATACGTTAAGCAAAACTGAATAGCTAGATTAGAAACACACGTACGCTCATACTACTACTACATTCATCCATATAATGTATTATTTATAACATTCTTCCATGGTTTTGTATGCACTGTTCAATAAAGACACGGCAGGTAAGCACGGCACGGCAGGTAGGGAAAGTAAAGCGAAAAAGGAGGCTACACATTCACATTACACACATACATAAAACGGAGAAGATTGAGCTCACCATACCACACACTCACCATCCTATTCAACTATTGTACTGTAACATAGATAAATAAAAACACACACAACACACGCTACCAGAACAAAAACACAAGAGAAAATATAACTTACTTATGCAATGTATTGTATGTATAAAGTGCTATTAGTTAAGTTAAGCCAAGCCAAGCCAGAATGTAAGTAGAGATAGAATAATCGATAATATTTGTAAACATGATGATATATGTATGTATACTGTACTAAGTAGAACTAGCTACTATCGTAATCATAACGATAATCTTGTGTAACTACCGCTTATATTTGCTACCAAAAACGTAATGAAATGATTTAAGAAGATGTGCATGCATAGCAGACCAAACCTATTTAGTAAGTATGTACATTAGATGGTAATATGTATGTACATAGGTACACTACAGTAATAAATAAATAGATGTAGATAATGTACATAAGTTAAGTCAGTTAGAAAAGTAATGAATAAAGAGAAAGTGCTATGCAGGCAAAACTTTGTCGGCTTTCTTTGACTAAGTCTTTGTTTGCAGTGTGCTTTGTATACAAACGTTGCTAGATAACTAAAGCAAATCGGTTTGGGTTAGTCAGCCTATTTCACTTTTATCTCGGGCTATGCATACATACCGACACAATGTCGTTGATTCAATATAAAAGAACAACCTAGAGCTAAAGCCAAAGGCAAGACTCTAACTCTAGTGTAAGTAAAGTAAAAGTAAATGTTATTTTATACTTTCCTCTCCTCTTTTTCCTAAATACCTACATAGACCAATCTAAAACACACGGTGTTTCCAGGATATACATAAGAAAGAAAGTGAATCTTCTGCCTGAGCTATTTAACTATCGTAGACCATTACATTGTCGTCGGGGCCATAAGCTAGATATATCGTAGTCGAGGCATGTAGTAACAAATTCATTGTATAGATACTTAAAGAGCACTAGTTATAGGCTATTCTAGCTAAAGCTGAGAGTTTCACCCACCCACGCAGTTATTCTGGCGAAAATGAATGTTGCACGACTAAGTAGAAAGAGAAAACTCCCTTATTTTCTTTAGAGTTTGTTCTTGCAGGAAAGCCTAAATGGATAGGCGGATGTGGAGTCAAAATGTAATAAGTAAACAGGAAAAATTGTTGGAAAGTGGGCTGCAAAAGATTTTCTATAGAGT
>JAQFYC010004953.1:0-15603 GCA_034694165.1 Tomocerus mixtus | reverse complement strand
TACATCGACTAAAGTTAAATTAGACTAAAGTTGCAGGGGCACGCTTACAAATTATGTATTGTTATGCAACAGGTTTGAAAATTAATTAATTTTGTGTACTAAAGTGCAATGTTATGTATAGCATTATATTATCATCTCCTAAAATACTGTTGTTACTGGCCAAGCAATTAAGATTATGAATTTGCATGGTGTACTTACTGTAGGATGTGATTTTATTTATTAGACACAAAGGCCCACCCTGTCCTGTCCAAGGAGAAATCTATATTTTCATTTAGGACAGAAAAAATTATTAATAATGCCATGCCACTCCATAGAGAGATGACGATGACCATGGTGCGCATTAATTTATTTGACTTAAAATTACTTGGTGACACGAGGTGTGTGGTATTCTGGTCTGGTATTGGAATAATCCTTTGATCCTTTGTTGAATTTGCATAAGCCATCTGAATCCTTTCTGGAATTTCAATAGCAAAGGTTGCAATTGCATATTTTGCATATTTATTATGTGAGCCAGCCTAAATCGAATGGAAACTATAATTGTGATGTGGGAGAAGAGTGTAAAGAGTAATAATACAATAACTTGCCCCTTCATTTTAAATTTTTCATGTCAGCTTTTGGCACTTGGCCTATATTTCCTTCTTTTAACATTCTTGAGCTTGCATTTTATGTTGAGGATTGTGTTATGGCATTCATGTAGTACATTACATACTACATTCTACATAATATTTTACATAGCTATACAGATAGCTATTAGCACAAAATAATAATAAGGTTGTGCTTCAACATAAACACTACTTATATTACATATTTACATGATGTGCAGCTAACCGATTTCATTGCGCTTTGAAGATGGTCCGCTTTACTGCTTTATTATTTTATAAATATAATGCATGTTGCATAGGAATTCAATTCACTTAAAATTATTGCAGTAAATACATACCAACACAAATGTGCAGAAGTTTTACTACCTATGCACTATTATGTGTCAAATTATTAGCACAAATATTCTATAGCCTTGCTCACATGTGTGTCAAATGACAAAAAGAAGCCCTTGCTCATTTATTCCATAAATATTGAAAATATGCACGTTTTTTACTGAAAATGCAGTATATATAATTGAAAAAATGACGCATTGTACCATGAAGGTATGGAGAAGAGTTTAAAAAATTAAGTACAGTACAGCAAAGGAAAGTAAATAAATAAACACGAAACCCCCATTGCATTGATATTTTCAGTCAGTGTGTATTAGTAACGCAAAAATTATCTTATAGCCCTTATCCTTTAGGGATCGTAATTTCTTTTAGGTATATTCTTGTTGATCCACAATCTAAATGATCCTATATGCATTGTATTGCTTACAGACATGCAGCAATTGAATATTATTATGTATTGTTATAGCTAGGTTGCATAAACACTCTTTTTGCTCTTTATAAAAGATGTTAATTTGCAAGTTTAAGCGAGGAGATATTATTATATTCTCTCTGACAGCCCGAGCACTATTATTATTCCTATTATTACGATCAGCAAAAAGATTAGTTACCTTGCACTCTATAGATTCCTTTGCATTTTGAAGAGATGCATTTTATTTTGCAATCTAATTGTACACGCCTAAAGGCAAGGGATGAGGAGAATTGTATTTTATGTAATATTTAATATTGTGTGCTGTGCCGCAAGTAGCTCTGTAGTACTTGCATAAAAGTTGTACCTTGCCACAAAAAACTTTAGTACAACATACCTACCTTAGTATTTAGTACAAATTATTGCAGAGAATAAGTATGAGATATAAGGGAATCTAGAAATAGGTAAATGCAATCTAAATATACTTAAACTAACTTAATTGTTGTGAGAGTGCGTGTGTGTGATTTGGTTTGAGATCGCAGGTAAACTTGGATGAATCCAAGTGTAACTCGTTTTTTAAATTAAGACAGTATTTTTGCAAAATATATAGATTTTCTTACAACGAGAGGGAAAATGTATAGAAAATGATACAGTGAAATTTAGTGCAAATTGTGGGCGTGGATCCACTTTGACTGAAATGTAATAATTCTGACAATGAGTAGGGTGCTGTAGGAGTTACTTTAGTAGACAGAATGGATTTCTTATAATTGTTGTGCACTCATACTCATAATATGTAGATGGAATGTGTCAAATTGTATGCACGTTTACCATATTTTTTGCAGATGTTTTAAAATTAAAAATATCCTTAATATTTATTGCAAATACCCTTTTTCGTGAATGTCAAGTTGAAATATGAAATGAGCCTTAATTTTTCTTAAGCTAATTCATTACACCTTATATTATTTGCTCATATCTGTATATAGGATATAAACTTTGTGTTACTTTTTTTATGGTTTACTCGGTTTACTAAGACATAGAGATTGTCAGTTGAAGGTACAATTGAAATAGTATTTGGAATTTCCTAAATGTGGGATTGTAAATGATTAAAGAGCAATTAATTGAGCATTTAAGATTGAATATGTCTAAGTGTTCCATAACAATGTTAAAGAAGAAGGTACACATCATACTGATTGTCTTATTGTTTTTTAATGCACACCCAAGCATTTGGATCGAAAAAAATTTAGTAACGTTATGGATCATTGCTAGTAGCAGTATTAAGTACCTAATCAAATAATTTTTCTGTAAGTGAAGAGTAACGTGTGTAATGGTAATGGGTAATATTTTATTGTCCCAAAAATTATTTCCTATACAAGTTTTCTTCGTGTGTCGTGTGTTTATGGTCGTTACATGCAAATTTCAAATGTTATCGCATTATACTGACAGAATGAATATATGTAAATATCTATCTGCATCAAATTACATATAGTATGTACATAGTAGCCAGAATTGTCACAAGCTGTAAATTATTCTGAATTTACTAGACATGTATGTACAATATTAGCATACGTACCTATACTTTGTTAATTAGTAAAACTAATAAATGTCTGCTGCATACTTATGTGCATTGCAGGAGACTACAGCAACATAATTTGTAATTGCAATTGTACTTGTGTATAGGAGTATAGACTAACACGTGCATGATTGGATTAACTCATTGAAATTCATTATTACAATGAATTAAGGTCTCTTTTTGATGGAATGCCAGTAATTCCTGAAGTATTTCAATTTTATCAGGTTTTTCAAGTAGCACTACCTGTAAGTGCGTATACTATACAATGCATACACAATGCTCACATAATGTAACAATTTTCTTACACTTGATGTACATAAGTTTTGTTGTATCATTGTATGCTTATGTTGACATGATGAGTAAAAGATAAATAAAACAAAATATTTATAGCCTAACAAGGCATGGATGGCTAGCTATTTAGATTTCAATATCTTTTCTCCTATTACATATGCAAAAAGTAGATATACGGTAGAACGTAGAACATTCGCTAAGTGCATAATGTGCATACTAAAAGTAGTAAATTCTGCACTTCATAAAATACCATGTAGGTAGACACAATTATTTCCAATAGTACAAAAACAGTCAGTAGTTATCATTATGCAATGCAACTTGTATGTACACATTTGACAAGAAATGAAAATAGCGATGCTAATGAACGATGATAGTTACTTAAGAGCGTATAATTCTTGGTAGTTTCGTCGGTTAGCTTAGTATTGACGAGAAACGAGAGAATAATTGTGTAGGCTGCATTGCAGGTAGAAATTATAAATACAATTATCCTTATATAATGTTATAGTTAGTGTAGGTAGTAGTCAGTAAGGAACAGATAAGGTGATAAGTAATGAATACCATTCAAAATAATACTCTATACGGTATAATTATCTGTTTGACAGGTGAATTTACTTCATTAAACTCTATTACATTACAGCTAAACTAAGACTAACCTCTTGTGCATCTTCTTATTTCTATAGTATATATGCATAATAAAGTATGCCTACGTAATTCTAAAGGTACATGACAGGACAGGACACTAAAAGATCATAATATTTTGCCAACAAGGAATACCTACAGAAATACTGGCATTGTGCACCCACTAGTACATTAATTTTGCAGGTACCTTATAGATACATAAAGAAGGCTGAGGATGTATACGTAATACCTACTAAGCTAACCGGATAAGCATAGTGTGCACTTTTTAATGTATGTACATTGTACAATATATAGAATATGCTTATCTAAGTACATTTAAAAATGTATGAATGATATATTTTATTATCATATCATAAACATGTATGTAATGTAAATAGATTCTAAATGTTTGTGTTCTACGAACAGAATATTCGTACATATTTGCTGGGTGTACACGGTGTACCAAAAGTCACCAAAAAGAGTCCCAAAGAGGAAAAACAGATTAATATGTAGATGGAAATGAAAGGAACAAGTTCATGCATAAAATGATACTCAGCTATTGTTCTTATTTGGTTGGATTTTGAATTAGTAGTCCTATATTGTGGGAGTATGACCTCACTGGCTAATGACCCATTTAAACCTACAGAAATACTAATTTAGACATGGAATAATAAAATATATGGGTTAAAGCGATGTGTTTCTATGGATTTTGGGGCTCTACACATGTGAGGAAATGCATTTTGCCCTGATAGTGTTCTTGGAAGTAATTTAACTAAATTACTAAATTACGAATTTTTCGACTCGGTTATGCAAAGGGGAACGAATGAAATATTTTATGCAACATTTTCATGATATTTTTTTGCGAATTTACTCAATAAAGTTTTAAACATACAGGCAAAGGTGTAACCGGGAGTGAAGGTCCTTTTGCTAATAGAGTGGAATATTATAAACTGAAAGTAAGACCTAATTTACTTTTCCAATATATTAGTAATGTAGCAATATGAATTCAATTTGTAATATCAAATCTATACTTTTAATTATATGAGAACTATTACTAAACATTCCATGTAAACGTATTTACAGGTTTTCTTAATAAGACTCTTTCGTGCACCTTAAAAGTATTAAAATGCAGTCCAATGATGGCTCAAAAAGCACAATCGCGACATCAGCCTCGAATAAATCCAGTAACAGCACCCAAAGGGGTGCTATGGTGGATATGCGAGCAATTATGGAAGCTAACACCTTGCATGCACAAGAAAATAAACGAAAGGATATGAATTATGTACTTGATGCTGAAGGTAACCCTACTGGAGTCCTTCTGGAAACCCTAATTTTCTCCGATTTAATGAAGCATTCCGTGACTGGTAACAAGAAAAATGAAGAAATCAAATTCTTTTCCAAGTGTTTCCAACCTTCGGCGAAACTAGTAATAATTATTATTTTATACGATATATTTAAGATTAGATGCAATTCAATCTTTTTCATTTTAAAGAATTGTTATACAATATGATAATAAAGTGTATATTTCTTACTGATTGATAATGGTAATTGCTCATTGTTCTATTACAGCCCTCAAAGATTGACGAAAGTAAAAAGCCTGGAAGTATTCCTGTAGCACATGTTTTCCATGCAATATCCAATCGGGAGAGGCGGGGAATCCACGATGACGGATTGGACGATGACGATCTGACAGCAGCCGACGGTATTGTCCGCAAAACAAAGGTGCAAGAAAGAAGGGTCTCTCGTCGTCGCTCTTTTGTTTACAAGAATATTCGTCTGACAAAAGGAGAATTTTCTTTTCCTCATAAGACTTACAGACCAAAAGTTCAGGTGGCTTATCGAGTTCCTCTGGGTCAAGCTCCCCAAGCCGTGATAATCGAGAGGCTGCACAGAGCCTACCGAAGAACCGACATAAATATGGTGCTTCAATCTCTTGGAGTAGAAATTGACGACTTAATTCCTCTTCCACATTATGGGGAGACGAATGAGAGATTCTATCAAGAAAATATGTTCAGAAATCGGTAAGAACTCTGGAAATGACACTTATTTAATTTCTTTGTTATTTGAAAGTGCAAATAATATAAAACTTTTCGTTCTCACAGTGTGTGGATCAACGGAGTTGAAAAGCGAGAATACATCTCCAAATTCAATGAGTAATATTTTTCACTTACTAATATTCCAGATATTATAATTTGCTTTTATTGAAAATTTGTGTTAAGTAACTATTTTCCAAATTATATAGACTGGAAGCTGAATTGGCTGAAGGGACATTCAAAAACGCAACCACAGGTCGTCTTCATCACCCCGCATCCGACGAGTCTCTTTCTTATCCATCAACTGCTTCTGGTGACTCATCCGATGGATCCGGGAGTGGTGAAGAAAAGAAACCGAAAAAATCCGGAGAGCACAGCTCAGTTCACCCTTTTATTAAAGCAAAGCCCCCCTTCGGCTGCATGTTTCCCCTGGATCTTTTCGACAATGAAGAATTTGATATAAGAACTGGAGTTCAATGGATTAATCTTGGTTATGATAAGAAACACCATTCCAATTATCCAATTCCAGGAAAAGCATTTCTTCCTTACACGATCCAAGATGCTATCGAGAGAAATACACCAACATTTTCAGAATTGACCTATGAAAGGTTACTTAAGAAGAACGATCGCTTAGAAGCTTTTCGTGTATGGCTAATGAATAGTAGATACCGAAGAACTGTTGTAATGTCCGGCAAGGACCCTGATTCAAGTAAAATAAATATTACCTCTCCTCAAGTTTTCCTAATTGTTTGCAAGCATTTTTAACTGAAAGTATAATGTATGTAATTTAATGTGTTACACTCCTACAGTTACAACAAGTCAGCCCAACATACGGCAGCTAGCGTCGATTGCCAGAACGAGTAGTGTTGTTCCAAGCATTTTCCCTTCGTTTAATGTTGATTATATGATCAAACTGGGCTACGATGACGACAAGCGAACTTCTGGTGTCACCAGTGATATGTCAATGACCACTCTGCTCAAGTTTGCTGAAGTTGTAGAAGAAGAAGAAGTCTCATCTACTACGGATATCGAGGCAAAAAAAGCTGACTTGACAGAAAATATGCAATTTTTAGCAAAAGAACTCTTAGGGGATCATTACAAAACCCAAGTGACAACAGAATCAGAAAAGGAATCAGATGCGGATGGTGGAAATTCTGGGGATGAGCTAGCGAAAAAGAAAATGGGAAAAGATTACCTGGGCAGGTAAAACTATATACTTTGTAACGAAATTGAAAATAAGTATTTATTGTTTCAGTAGACAAGCTATGTGAAGATTCATACAAATTAAAAATCTTGCATTTTATTCTTTTCTAGGAGCGAATCTTTGTTATCTGAAATTTTTTCAGATGTTTCGTTAGCACAATTACTGAACCTAGAACTGGTAATGATTATTATTAATACAGATGAGTAAATCTGAAATGATTGCGTGAAGAAACTTTTTTTTACTTGAAAATATTGTTTGCATATATCATTTGTTATATATTCCAGAACCCCCAGTTATCCTTGAGTTCCATGCTCGAGATGGATGTGGAAGAGGAAGAAGAGGGGAAAGTGGGAAGAAGAAAACGTAAATTTTTGACAAACGATCCGTCAAAAGTTGCTCAGTTTCAAATAGATGGGGATTACGGATACACTTTTCCAACTAGTCCAGATATTGATTCTTATGATGATGGTTTCGATGATATCGTTTTTGACTACAGCAAAATGAAGAAAACGCATACTTACGAGTGGCACTGGGTGGATGTTGCTGTTTTTGACTACAATAAGGATACACGAAAGTGTGCAAACATATTTTTTACCACATTTCACATTAACTAATTAATTAATCAAAATATACTGTAAAATTAGCAAATGATTCTCAATGATAATGGCAATAATCTCCTACTTGTAAAATATTTTAGATATTTAGTTCGTTCCATTCATCCCCCATTTATTTTTGCTTGGGTTGCAAAGCCATATTTATGTTTTGACGGGGAGGATCCTGTTTTTCATGGACAGCGGATTAGAGATGCAGTTATCAGAAGATTCGAGTTTGAAAATATAATGAGGTACAATTTGTATGTGGACTGCCTTCCACTAACTGATTTCGTTGGGATACCCCGCTTGGTAATAAAAAATATCACACATCGAGCCCAGGGCACTTCTGGAAAAGTGCAGAATATTATTGTTGACAAACAAGTTATGAAAGTAAGAACTCCATTGGATTTAAATGAATATGGAAATTACAATTATTTAATTCAGTATTAGTTGCAGATTCCTTATACTTCTAGTTCTCACTTTTTCGTGCATTCCAGGTAAAACAAGAATTGGATTTAGTGTACAAGAGAATTCATGCCCAAGAGAAATTCGAGCACATAATTCAGAGGCATCCGAGAGTTTACAAACCGTGGTTAAAAGTTCCAGATAAGGAGACTAATTTCGAACCTTTGAACCTATGGGAAGAAGTTGGTCCACGCTACTTGGCCAAAAATCATTTTATTTATAAAGTTAGCAAACTAGCCAAACGCTCTGTGATTTTCACTTGCGAACCTTTCAAAGCTCTTCGGGAAGTAATTGGCTTCTGTCAAGATGCCTTAGATAAACCGTTTATTTTACTGGATGTTGGACCATTGCACATTGATGAGTTTAAGAAAGCACAAGAAGATAATATGGAAAAAGTAAAATACATATTAATTCTTCCTTAATTGGTAATTATTGTATTTTAATTCTTTAGTTAAAATGATTCCTTTTCTGAACTTCTTACAGCTTCTTTTGTATTTAAAAGACGACTGGTTTGCGTCTATACTAACTACAATTAGGAGAGAACTGGGCAGGATTCCAAATTCGTGGTTCGACATGAAAGAATTACGATGGGACATTTTCATGATGTCGAAATTGTCAAAATTTCTCAATGTTATCCATTTCGTCATGTCGGTAAGATTACTATTTAGAAGAATGCAATTGAAATCATTATGTATTACAAGAAAATATTCATTTGCTGTTCTCTCGTATAAAGGATACCATTCGTACGATGGTCCTTAGCTCTTTAAGAGGATTTCTAAACCAAATTAAGGAAATGACGATAACTTGCGAAGGAAGATCAACTTTTCCATGGGGAACTAACCTTTCTGAATCAAAATATCCTACCCCACCAGGCCTCCGCCCGATTTTGAAACTTCAGTTGCATATGGACGAAGCTGGACCACGGTATACACAAATGTTGTTTCAACATTGCACTATAATTGAAGAGCTTCTTCATCATGTACTTGAGACTGCCAACGGTGTCCCTAGGGTAAGACAAAATTATAAAAATAACTTCAGAAAATCTGGGATCTTATCCGTAAATGTACTGCCTGATCCAAAATTTATTTTCCAGCTTTTGCCAATAATAATGCCACAATTTTTGTTCGGAGACAAAGAAGTTCTTGTTGAATTGCTAGAAGATGAACCTGAATTTGTGCGTCTTAGAACGGAGATCATTAAATACATACGATTAGCAATGCGACCTGTGGATAGTTATGCTCAAAAATTTCGGCGTTACCAGTATGCTATTAGGACAAGTGTGCAGGGATACCTCAAGTATGTTTCTACAGAATTTCTGAAGAATGAGTAAACTTAAAGCTTTATATAATTGTGGAGGTATTTTGTATTTTTCGGGTTATGTTTTGCTCTAGAGAATGGAATTCGGAGAATCGAACTGTTACTGAGGTTCGAAAAGCTGTGGACCAACTGAGGGGGCATATTGAAATGTTTCAAGAGGAGCTTCCCACTTCAATTGAAATCACCGCTTTTAAAATAGTAGTTGATGTAGTTAAGCAGTCACTGATAAAAAAGAAATCTGCATTAATGGCCGCTGTCTTAGAAAATTTTGCTGCAAAACTCAAAGCTTCTGTCCACAAGGTAAATTATAAACTACAATTACTTACAATACAAATACCAATACATACTTATATCTGGAAGCTTTTTTAAATTGTTTTTATTTATTTCTAAAGATTAAGGATGAATACGCTGATATAGAACATAAACTCACAACTCGTTCTGAAGATATAGAGGAAGTCATGGAGCTCAAAACTTACACCGAAATGGTTCCAGCAAATATTGCTCGTCTTGAGGAAAGCATGCAGAAAGTTCTCAAAGACTATGAATTATTTGAAAGATTCGCATTCAGTATTAGTAATGAAGACTCCGATTTGAAGTGGAATGTTGCAATTCAATCTGCGAAAGCATTGAGAATGGCCCACGACGCTATCACGTGGCTGGAGGAAGATTATGATCGATTATTGAAAGCTCATCAGCAAGACTTGTCCATTTTTAGTGACCAAGTTGATTCTGCAATTCTGGGAGTAGGAGGTCTTGCCGCTTTTATCGAACTAGAAAAAGCTGTCGACGTTTCAGCGGAAGTCAAGAAAGTATGGCTTAATATTAAGGAGCTCTATGATCAAAGCATGATACTAAATAAGCGACAAGTTATATTTGGAATGCAAGCTACAACAAACAAAGCTCTGGACTCATTAATTCGGGATATCGAACCGTTTAAGAATTTATGGTTTACGGCTGCTGGTAAATATTTTTAATTAAGTCTTCATCTAGCAAAGAAAAAGCTACTGCAATTCAATGACATGAAAATTGCATTTGTACACTGCTTTTCACAACGAAAGGTTGTGTATACACCTGAGAAATATTTTAATCTAATTTATCGACCTACTTCTTTAATTTAGACTGGATTCGTGCTAAGGAGTCAGTTTCTAAGGATATTTTGGACAAAATTGATGTTATTGCATTAACTAGTGTCATTCAAGATGGGGGTAAAATTATCAGCAAATGCATAAAGTATTTTCAAGGGGCAGATACAATTCAACACATTGCTCAAGAGGTTTTACACCAAATTAAAACGCACAAGCATCTTGTTCCTCTGCTTCAAACATTTAAAAATCCAGGGATGAGACAGCGGCATTGGACAGCCATTAGTGAACAATGCGGTAATGGAAATCCCCACAATTATGTACTAATTTATATACAAATATCACAGTAAAATTTTATTTTTCGAACGTACATTAGGTTTTCCTGTTGTCGCCAGAGGAAGCGAGAAATTTAAAAATTTATTGGACAAAGGAATTGAAGAACATGTAGATTTTATCGCCAAAATTGGGGAACAGGCAACTAAGGAGCATGAAATAGAATATTCCCTCGATACAATGGAAAAGAATCTTAAGAAATATGCCCTTTGGATTAAGGATGATAAAGAAAATGGTAATATTATATTTTACTACAAACTACAGGTATATTATACTTATAAATATATATTTTTCAAAGTATTCAAAATATCATTTTTATATGCTATACATCTGAATGCAGGAATAAGCCTTGTTGTTGTAAGCGAAGAAGCCTTAGACGCAGTTAGCCAATTTATTGCTAAAACCGAAGCTTTGTCTATAAGTGCATATAGAGAAGCTTTTGACGAACGACTTGCCTTATGGGAACGAAAAATAAATTTACTCAAGCATAATTTAGAAAAATGGTTTGATAGCCAACATAGCTGGCTGGAACTGCAGCCCACTTTTTTTCTCCCCGATGTTGCAAAGAAAATGCCATTAGAGCACAAGCTTTTCCAAAATTTGGATTGGATTTGGCGTCGCCTTGTTCGTCGTGCTCGGCTTACTACTGAAGTAAACAGATTTAACTGTGGCTTTTATTTCATAATGATTTAGATTAAGATTTTGTTTATGTATACTTTAACCTGTAAATTATCATCCTTTGCTTGTTACAGCTTCAAGAATTAGCTACAGATGGAACACTGGTTTCTGGATTAACAAAATTTAATAATCTTATGAAGAAAATGCACGAAGCTCTAGAAGAACGTAAAAATATACAAGCAAAAGGATCAGACTCGGATGACTAGCGATGTAAATAATTAGATCTTGAAGATCAGCCATCACTAAACCATGTCATGATCAACAAAGTTGTAAAATTTAACGCAATTGCATTGTAATCTATGAAAAGTCTAACAAAAGCAGAGTAGAAACGTAACTCTTGTGGAAAATAAACACAATAAATAGGAATTTAATTATCTAGTAGTTTATTTACTTAATTACACATCTCAGCTAGAGTCAGGCGAATAGCGTATCAGATGAAATAGCATTTAAATCTAATTAGTTAGCTTAGCACAGAAAATAATAATAAGTACAGAGTAGCTGGGCTGCAGGGAACTAGAAGCTACTCTAGTTATTACATATTTATATGAAGAGTATTATTTTATTAAGCTTATTAAAACTATTATTGCAGCTTTTATGTGCATCTTCCGCAAGAATTGTTTCGCAAAATGTACATCTATCCTTTGAATTCTATAATTAACGAATACTTACATCGTTTACACGAAGGATGATGCATTCCTTAACTGTTGAGGTAAAGGTTTAGCACATCTTCGTGGTATTACTATAAGAAACACATTTAGTTTCATCTGATTTTAATTTACACAATTCCACCTATAAATTAACACATTTACTAATATTATACTCAATATTTCCATTTACTTTAGTAAATATTCTTATCGGTTACACTTGCAATTTTGTGAAATTATAAGTAGTTTTATGGCTTTAATCTAGTAATCTACAAACCAGAAAACAATTCTGTTTACTTATTTGTAAATGTACTATTTCGCATATCAACTTGCCGCATCCTAGATAATCTAGGTAGATATTCCCCTACCATTGGTTTTATTACTCTATCATTCATTAGAATAGAACTCAACGTATAGTATATCCACAAAAATGCAAATTGTTAATCTGATAGTGATTACACAAATAGAAAATACCCAAGAATAAATATATCTGTATGGAATCATAATATTAATTACACATACAAACTTGTTAACCCAATACTACGCACATTTAGGTACTCCAATCCTGTTCTTAAACAAATCGCATACGGTGACTTTTACTAATTAGTAATTACCTTCACTCCTGAATCATTTACTTAACAAAATCTATAAGCTAAATCATCAACGACCTCGCTCTCAACCTTTTGTCGTCGGCCAATAGTCTATAGTAATTCAGAAATAAAATTCCCATAAAGGTGGTCATTAAATATGTAAACTATTTAAATCCATAACATCAAAGCAGGTTTACGCAATATAAATAAAAAAACATTTCTCTCACTCATTCAGTAAAAATACGTATTAATAATAAATTTAACGTGATTCATGCGATTTTCACGTTCGTCCCCTTATTGCCATACTTTATAAAGCATTTACTTAGGTATGTGCTGTATTTATGTCCTGTTATGTAGGCTGTAGGTGTATTTCAATATTTAATAGTTGTTAATAAAAGTATAAATCTGTACTTTGTATTAAAATGTATATTATATGTATAATATGGAATGGATAGCAATTAGATTAGATATGTACGTATGGTGTTAGGGATTTTATTCTTATCTTACAGTGCAACACATAATGTTATACTAAATGCAAACGAGAAAAGATATTAATTACAATATTAGATTGGAATAATACATATTTAATATTTACATATAGTAGGTACATACAGAAAATGAAAGTGTTCACAGAACAATTCAAGTTAAAGTGTGAATTTGCGAGTTTAAGTGCATTTTGAGCACAATACACATAGGTTCGTTAATACTGCCGTGGTATTATGTTATAATGCGAAAGAAATGCAAATAATATGTAATAATTCTGGAGTTTATTATGTAGTAAGTAGTAAAATCCTCGTTTGAGGAAAGTAAACTCTCAGTCTCTCACTAGAAAATAACATAACGACACATTTATAACTTAAATAGGTACCAGAGCAGAATAATAAAGCATTTATAGCATTATTATACCGATTCTAATGTATTATTATGCTAGTTGAGTTGGGTACTAAATTAAAGTGAGTCTAACTCTAATAACAGTCTAGAAGTCAACGGACTCAACTCAATAGACGGAGCTTTATGGGAATGTCCTTAAAGATATTCTCACCATACCACCTTATTGATAAATTGCCTAGTAGAATTCTAACTGTAACTGTAGTAGAGTAATCAGTCCCGTAACCGTACCTACCTAATTGTAGCGTGTAACTTATTATGATATGGATTGGCATGTAGTAAGTAATTGTATGTACTAAAAGTATCTGTAATACCTAAGATTTAAACGTAGAACTTAAAGGGAATGCATGGATTCCGATAAAAGTAAAGTATGTAAGGCACATTCGGCACGCTACTGATAAATAGAGCAACTAATCTTTAATTATAATGTTTTCAGTTTCTGAATTGATTTTCCAATGTGACTAAATAGATAAGGAGCCACAACAATAAAACAAAACTTAAACCGCAATTTCATATGTAGATTAGTTTTCTACATTAGTAGGTACTGTGTTGAACAACACTTTTACTATCTAAACACGATCCCAAAGCTAATCATCCATTATACATTGAAACTTTGAAATTATATAGGTACTTGAAGGTACAATAAATAGTAAACTCGTCAATTAGTTATTATTTGCTAATAATATTACAAGAAAAAGCAAAAATGATAATAATAGTGCTTGCAAGAATAATCTCTCTATAGAGATGTCTATAGAATTTCTCTGAAATTGAGTTGCTTTGCTAATCTTGCATAATATTTCCAATAAATCGAATAGAAGAATAAAATGGAATGGCAATTGGCAACTATAACTAAAGCCATGACTAAAAGTCATGCACATGACATGATGTGATGTGATGCCGTCACGTCAATAGATTCTGTTCTGTGGTGAGGTGACACAATACAATGAGAAGTAGATCTGAACGCTGACTGCTGACCTGAGGTCTACATTTACAGACAGAACAAATTTCTAACTTATTGTGGATTGAATTATATGGAACATTGTATTGTAATTGTAATACACATTTAAATTTACACACTCACTGCACAATACACTTTAGACTGCAAATATAATGCCTACTTATTTTTGGCATGGGAAAATCGTGAGCGATTAAAATGCATTTTTGAAACCATCAAGATCATCTTTAAAGGGATCTACACTAAAAGAACATTTACGTAATTTTGCATAGTTACAAGTCAGGATTGGCCCAGTTTCAAGCTACAGTGTAGCTTAATACACAAAAGAAATGGGGATTCTAAAATAGTATATTAATACTTAAGGTCCAGTCTTATAAGTGACGGATATGCAAATTAAAAGTGAATGAAGTCGTTTCTTTCATTATGTAATAATTCTAAAGGTATGTTGTTTATTTCTGGGTATTCTTAGTAGGTAACACGTTTAAAGCTGTAATATTAATTAGGTACTTACTTACTTGCTTCACCTATGATTAATTTACAGGGTACGTAACTTAAGGTATGATTTATTTTTGAAGATAAAGATTAAGAAGATAAAGAATTGACTCGACTTGACTTACATTACTAATTTATCTACATTGTATTGTAATCCACCTGGCAGAGGATTTGTTAACAATTTAGAATAATTATTCATTGCAGAATGTGCACACATATATATTATGTTACATTTTATTGTACATTAAGGAAATTATATCAACAGTGTGGTAAGGTATGGTGAATTAAGTAGGTATTTAATAAAGTAATCTTAATGTGCATATCGTTTACCATATTAGCCATTGATGTAATACAAATAGGTAGTGCAAGCAATACTCATATAATATAAATGATGTGATGATGATGGACTTATAACAGGATTTGCAAAAACATTTCAGTAGAATAGGATGTGGTCATAAAACGTGGATTTCGCTGGAGGGCGCCACCGTCGCAAGATGGCCGACCACGGAGTT
>JAQFYC010004952.1:0-15607 GCA_034694165.1 Tomocerus mixtus | reverse complement strand
GTGTGTACGCAATTTTCCTATGTACGATTCTTTCCCTGTCCGCTTTCTTCCGGTGTAAGATATTTTCCTGATACCAAGGAGTCCTTGCTTTAGTTTAGTCTGCAACTATTACTAGTCAAGTGAGTGAGTCAAGTCTGTGGAAGATAACATAACGTTAGTTATGTAGGTACGTTAGGCTACGTACGTACAAATACATTGCTCCTAGGCTTGCTTGGTATCGGCTTGGTTTGGTAAGTGGTGTAGAATCTTATAAGGAAGGAGGTAGATAAATGTACGGATGCTCTACGATAATGTTCTCTTCAGTTCAAGGATCAATACTGATGACTCTCAGAGTGAGTGCGAGAATCGAGAAAATCGTGAGAGAAAAGAAAATGGATACAATCGTTGCTCGTTTGATAAAATGAAGTGATGGGATGGGACGTCTCTCGCTCTGTCTTTATTTTACTCCGACTCCAACCCTTCCTTCCACTTTTTCTTTCTTCTCAAACACACAACTTTCTCTTTCTTTCCCCTCCTCTATTTATTTATCTTCCAAAAGAATATTATTATAATGCATAACAATACAGTTTCATCTTATAGTACTCACATCAATATTCTGTACTATTGTCATATATGTAGCTATAGGTACCTATCTGAATAAATCCCAAATTTCTCAAATGAACGATTTTTCTAGTACAATACCTACACTCTAAATATACTTTACAACAAAAATGTTCATCTTGTTAGCTGACGCTAAAGGAAGCAATTTATTCTGTCCTCAAGCATACGTGAGTTGATGTAGATGTGATGTATACGAGGACTAATAATGTTAATGCAGATAATTCAAGAATACTTACATAGTATTTCATGGGTTTGTTTACGATTGTTTGATTGCTTGTTGACTCTGAGAAGAATCAAGTTTCCTCATTTCGGAGGAGATACTGCAGAGATAAGGTTTCATTGACACTTCAGCAACTGCAGCTACAAATGAAACGACAGTTTTAGGTATCTGTTGTAGTTGTGATGAATTTGTAGTCAATAGAAAAAAGAGAGCGTGAAATTGAATACAATACATAAATAAAGAAAAGATTGTGTGCTACAGCTACATGTGCGGATGTGTACTATATACTTTGTATACTAGATTTTGTGTGTACTTATATGTCGTATTGTTGACATGTAAAAAGAGTTGGGGAAAGTATGGCATACCTTAATGTAGAAGTAGGTATTCTATATAAATGTGAATGTGATCTGCACGATTTTTATATCATCCATATATCATATTAAGGTTGGAAAGTACTTTGGCAGTATGTAGAATGTAGAGCAGTGAGTAGCAAGGAGGAAGGAGAGAGCTGCTTTCCTTAAAATGCATAAATAAATGATAAAAGATGTTTCACATGTTTTCTTTATTCCCTTAGGATGCTGTGAGTCGAACCAAGATGACTTGACTTCAGTCTACGGAACTTTAGTTGCTGGAAACGGAGGCGGTGGAAATGGGGATGACTGGGGTAACGGTGGCGTCCCGTCAGATGCGGAGTACATCACGGCCATCATCGGCGATTCGATTGTCTTCAACTGTCATGTCGAGTTCCCTGACACTTATCCCGTTCCCTATATTGTCCAGTGGGATAAAAAGGTTTGTCACATACATTTATACTTTCTCCTGAAATATGTAGTGTTCTTATAAAGGTACTACATATTATACATGCATAAGATACCCTTCTACGTTCTACGTTCTACTTCTACATTACTTACGATCAAGCGGGCGTTGGAGGTTGGAGAAAGTGATACATAGCAAATTTACATGCATACAATAACTTAAGTGTATCTGGGAGAAGTATTTCTTTGATTTTGTTGATAGGATGCGACGTGATGTCACTCAACTACTTATAGTATCACTATCACACAACTTGCACTTTAAGTGTACTTACACTATACAAGTCAGTTCTGTCTTCTTCGCTTCAAAGTATTTGTTCAGAATATAAATAACTACAACATCTATCTATTCGCATAAGCTTCGACTTCTTCTATGGTTGAAGTTGAAAATGGTGTTAGGTTCCATTATGATGTTATTTTATCGCACGTACATATTCTACTATGTAGAATTGCAGTGTGAAAATTAAGTTATGGCGCATAGTGATGAACGTATAGATTTTGTATACATTTATACGGGGAGAAAGTAAGAAAATATGGATATTTATCTGTGTAACGTACAGAACAGTGTGCTATGCAGAATGCTATAGATATGTTATGTACATGGTATGTAAGAAGGATGGTAGGCAGGTTCGCTCGTACATTTTCAGATTATGCATTCTCTTTCTCCTCACTTGACTTTATGTTCTTTTCTTGGCTTCGGGTTTTCTTATCGACAGCTTTCCCAGGACTTGAGCTTCAGCAATATTCTCCATTCGCAAAGTTTACTTGAGCTTTTTTACAATAAAATTGGGAAACGAAGCCAAAAAGAAGACGACAGGACAGGCAAGAGGGAAAGCAAAGCAAAGCAAGGCAAGGCACGGAAAATGGGACACATGACATTATCATCCATTCTATATTTTCTATCACAACGGACGGTTTTTAAATGTTGAGCGAGACAAATTGTTCCGTCTTTTGTAGGAAAGAAATGATGGCTAAATTCACTTGTTAAAGCGTCTCTCACAAACCAGTGTACAATTTGCTCTAGTTCTAGTTATCTTAACTTGTTAAGGATTTTCAACGATTCTAAAGCATAAATAACGGAATATTTTAAAAGATATTAGGTTATGGCCAAGACTTGCCAGGAGGACAGGGAAAAGGACAGGGAAGACAAAAAATTATATTGTAAATGTAAAATGTAAAGCTTAGCTGGGTGTTACACAATGTTGTGATGTCCGTAATGTGAATTGTGAATGTGCTTCCTTTTTCGTTGGTTTTGATTTCGCGTCCCTTCCCTTGCCTTCCGTGCATTTGAATTTGCATTCACTAGATTTTAGGTTCCACAGATACAAGAAACCACACACCAGCATTTTCCTTTCCATAAATGTAGGATGCACACACATACATATACACGACGACGACACTATTGTAGAATTGAACGGTGTCGCTATTCAGATAATGTCGTCAACTATTGTTTGGTAGGGGAAGTTGTGTGTGCAGGGAAGGCAGTAGGGAGACGGTTCATTGTACTTACTTGGTTCATCTGTGCTTAAATTCAAGTCAGTCAACTTCAAATGCAGACTTTAATGCATAAACCATCCAGCTTTGCTTATTTATTGCCGATACATGAAAAACATAAGCATATCTGTACAGAGCAGAGGTAACGGGCACAAAATCCCTCCCTAAGGTACTTTATATCATCAAACACGCGGGGATTTAAGAGAATACGTACTTTTACGGCACTTTCTTCAACGACTTGTAGTCTAAGTCTATGTAGTTAAGCACCAAGAAGAAACACAGACTGCAGACTGCTCCAAGTGAAAATGTTAAAATGTTACACTTGAATATCTTGCGAGCTGCTTCAATCCCATAATAATATCCTTTGTGTCGCTCGTGTACGTAGTATCATATCTGTAGGTAAACTATAATATGCACTTCTGTCTTGCTATAGGTAAGTAAAGGTATCTTTAAATTCTCATGTAGTGGTCTGATATTGAAGTATGTCTTGGAAATGTTCTTGTACAGGTTTTTCGATAATGCCGCTATATATCGATAAAATGGGGACGCCTAAAATCTACATACGCCAAAACCTATTAGAGTAGAACTTATCCAAGCCACGCCAAGAATTTTGGAAGCATAGATTCATTTAATACTCACCAAATATCGTAAACTATTTTAAACCTGTAACATCCACTATATATTCTTTGTGCAGTCTTTTGAGAATATCATCGTTTGGTGTGCGTCTGCGATGCGTAGTCATAAATGTGTACATACGTAAGTTTATATTGATGTGATGCATTTTTACGGTGGCTAAATCTAAAAAAAATCTAAAATTCTGGAACAGTAACGTATATTTATATGATGAGTAGGCAAATGTGTAGTTATGACAGGGATTTGATAGAAACTCTAACCTATCTGTCCCATGAAACCGCTAGACGAGACATTCCAAGTAGAAGAGAAGAATTGCATCATATTCCCATCACATCTTATTATCCTTTCATATCATCTCTAAAAAATAAAATAAAAATTCTTCTTCGCCCCACATTCATATTAGCCAGCTACTATAGTGTAGAGTGTAGGTTCTATATTTATTTTACTATCATAGTTTTTGCTTTTCCCCACTTATTTGAATGCATACAGAAACTACATACATCGTACATTAGGACCGAAGAAGCCTGTAAATGCCATAAAATGTCTTATTTGTTGAGTTGAGTATGGAGGAAAGCGGGGGCATTTTTTTGAAAGCAATATGAAGAAAGGATTTTGAAATTATTGTTGACTGTAAGCGAAGGAGGTTATAGAGGTTAGAGTTAGATTGGAGTAGGTAACCCTTTCAACTTTATATAAATACAAGACATGAAATATATTGTAATGTGAAGAATACACATTCCTCTAATGTAACATAAGTTGTAAGTATACTGTACTGAATTTGATCATTTTTAAGGAGGGGTGAACGGTTCACCAGAGCGAGTTACACATAAATGAGTAGCGTATTCTGAAAGATAATCTTTATCTCTAGGGGACTTGAGGGCGATTTTTGTAATTCAGAGGATTTTTATGGCCTAAAAGAATTTTTGAAAAATGTAAGTTTTGAGTTGGGATTTACATGGGAAGAGGTATTTAACCTTATTTAACAGGTACTTATTAGCAATAAAGTGCAAATATCGCCCTCAAGCCCCCTAGAAAATTCAGTGCTCTTTCGAACGAGCTTAATCTCAACTTTCGATCTCGCCAAAATTTCGCCAAAATTTCGCCAAAATTTCCAAAGCCAAGAGCCAAAATTTCGATCTCGTATCCCTACGAAAATCAATTTTTTCTCCATAAGAATAACACGGAGAGGGCAACTCGGAGAAAGTAAAATCTGTTCCTCCACCAATGAACGGTTGCGAATCCCGCGCGAAATGCTCCAATTCAAATTCTAGTCGACCACCAATCCTTAATAAGTATATTTATAAGGAGTTAAGGCAAACGTATTCTTTTTACAAGTTGGTTTCGTTGGGTCGCTTGTATATTTAGGGGTTTGTGGGTCTCTCTCTTGCTCTCTGTATATTGTATGTGCTGTGTCATATTCTGCTCTTTCAGCTCATTTCAGTGTGCGTTCCCTTCGTTTGGTATTGTAATATTGAAAGGAAGCCGGCGGGGCCGAAAATAGATATTTTATGAGTTGCTAGACGCTCTCGTTGCTAACAATGAAGATTTATTTACACTCGGCCCGTAAATCAGCCGATGGCCAAGCCAAGACCAGACCAGGACCAAAAGTAAAGCGAAAGGAAGGCGAACCGTGGCATACTATGTGTACTACATAACATAACATACTTGCAATGCAAAGAAAAGCAAAGCAAACTAAAAAGTCAAATGCAATGTAAGAGAAGGGAAGCCAAGCCAAGGCACAACAGAACACTTTCTCCATGGAGAATTCTCAGAAATGGAAAGCACAGAGGGAAAGCTGAGGCATCCTCCTACACATCTACTACGTAGTACATACATTGCGATGCACACAGAAGATTATGTAAGTAGATGTAGTATTAGTATATGTGAAGGAAGTGTAGGAAAGCTCAATCAATGATGCTAGACATTATGTTCTGTATATTTTATGTATTTGGTATTGTAAATACCTGTTCTAAATGAATTTTTCCTCAGAAACTGACAATGAAATGTGATGATTTAAGAATATTTGAGTTATAAAGAAGATATGGTGGTCATGATGCCGTTGTCGAATTTGCTAGCGTTTTACGTCTATTTACGGAGTTTTTGTTATCCACCATAAATTTGAAGTATTAGAATTGCATTAGACACAAAGACACAATTACCAATCATTAAGGAAACGTTAGTCTCTCAGGATAATCACAATTTAGTAGGACATTTTCCACGGGTAGTTGAGTCTTAATTCTACAGAGGAGGGCTGTCGTTGACGCTTTCTTTAATATGTAGGCTCTAGTAAGCTATAGTTCAATTCAGAGTTACGTTACGTTGGACTACGATATTTTACGCAGAATATTTATAAGAATAAGGATAGCTCATATAACTTCACTTTTCCAGAGACCGAGTCTCTTCTACAGCGAATTACTTGCCATGCTTTGGACTGAATGGCTTCCCTTTCTCAAATAAAAGTACCTACATGCACCTTACATACAATATATTGTAGTATTGTGTATAGATTGTATGCTTTGTAGACGTGTTCTGGTAAATAATATCTCTAACACAAACTATAAGCATATATGCATAGGATACTACATAAAGTGCACATGGGTGACGTGATGTATGTAGTCAGTTCGGTACAGTAGGTAGTAGTATCTATGCAAGAATGTTTTCAAAATTTAATTTCAGAGATGCTGAAAATGCTCGAGAATTTATATACTTATGTTTGCAATATCAAAAGTACAAAAATCTTCATTCTTACCTATACATGTACATATATACATAGATTACATGTTCTGCCCATATACTTTATATATGTAGATGGATAATAACGAAAAATATAAAGTACCTACTATACATTTTACACTTCTATGTGTTTTATTATTTGGATATACATATGTATGCTACTGAAAGCTACGGGTGCATACACCACAACAGAAAGAGAATGATCTGGTTTTCCGGTTTTTACATGTACATGTGTGCTATTCGGATCGGGAGCGATGAAAAGTTTCTTGGTGAATTGAATCCCATCGTATTTCAATCACAATGTCTAAATACACACGGCTACGCTCTACGCTTAGCCAAATCAAACGGCGAAGCGATACATCTGCTAGCTTCCTCCTTTCCTTTTCTACTGTGCTATTCTCCCCGTTAGTAGATGAAATATCAAACTAAAGAAAACCAATGAAATTCTACTCCATCCACACAGTTCTCATGGAATTGAGCTTGAAATATTATTACGGATATCGACCCATTGTTATATTTTATGTGTGTGTATACACACATTTTCCCTTTCGCTTAGATGCACTGGCCATATAATTTTAGGTTGCTGCTCTTTAGGTACCCTATATAGACCATAGGAAGTTTGTAATGGAACAGTAGTAATTTATTACTGACAGGGTGTATTTTTACATTAAAAAGAAAGTGGTCGCTTAAAAATTAGCACAGCCGTAGCTGTCTGATTGCTATCAAAGATACTTTTTCTTATAATTTGTTTGGCTATTTCTGTAAGTCTATTTTTTGGTATATTAAGACCATATTATTATTATGAGTAGAACCTTCCCGTTATCAATATTTTTGGATTTATTATATTATATCCGAAGACGTGCTGACGTTCATTTGCTACTGTTGTTTTGTAAATAGTTGTTACGATGTGTTAAGGTATCTTGTTGCGTTACCGTCAGTTCATTGAAATATAAGTATTTAAGACGAATGAAAGTTTTTGAATTTTTGAATTCTTAGTCTGGCATTGCTTTGATGCTATTCGTCGACAAGTTTTGATGTGTAATTCCCATATGGTTATTCACTTTCTCTCTTGATGTTGGTCTCTGAGCACAGAGCTTTTGGCTTACGGCGTCTTTACTTTATTTTACTTTTTCTTGCTGACTGATGGTATATATACAGTACAACTATGATGGTTGGCTTGGCAAGTTGAGTCTTACTATTTGTAGTAGGTACTGTATGCTATGCTATGTATTTTGCCCCTTTAGTATGTTTATAACTCTTAAATAAAATAGAATACTGACGGAAATACTGACGATCAGTTGGATACCATGAGATAGGATAGAAGAATCCAAAGGGTTCAAGTTGTACTACAATAAAAGGAAGCAAAAGCAAGGAAAGGAAAGTAAGACTAACTTTGTATGCATATGGCATAGACGACGATGTTGATGTCATGTTAGTATTAGTGAGCTTGGCTTCGTTTGCTTTCCTTTGGTTTACTTGCCTCTGGTATCACTGCACGTATATTAGAAAATACATAGCGTATTTAGGCATGAAAACTTCAAATTCCTGATAAACAGGTATAGAGTTTTGTAGGTTTAGTGCTTATAGGTTATTCCCAGTATATTAGACATTTCATATTCCTTCCAGATGATTGTTAAACCTACATGCCTAGTTCATATAGAACGGAAGAGAGGAGATCGAATGCTAAGCCCCCAATATTACAAAGCAAATGTACTGTAGTATTATATGTACTCGCTGCAGTACTGCTATTACATATATTACATAACACAACATAAGAAACCGAAAACCGCTGTGAATTGGATAGCTTTTAATAAGATTGCATTGGTAGTGATGTTATTTAAAATGGAATGAATTTAGAGTCAGCACGCAGCAATAGCAATCGTATATATAGGTAAGCCTTATATATGTGGCTGAATCTAATACAAGATACGATGTGTATTTGTGTGTATTGGTGCTTACTACTACACATTATTGCAAATGTATCCTCTAAGAATTATCTTTACAATGTAAATGCGACGTATCGACGTATGTATGTATAAGAAATAGTAAAATATTAAATAACTCCCCAACGCAAAATTTCATATAGTTCCCTTATGGGGATAGCCACTGCTGAATATCTATATTTTTGGTTATCCGTAGCTTAGAATCAAACATGAATCCATGAAAATGCGCTTTACACGATGTGATAATTACTATTTTTTACAAATTTTTCACATTTATGTCTACACTGCAACTGGCAAAAATGATCTGCCCACTGACGGAGGAGCCGTCAGTGGGCAGAAGAATGCATAGAAGTCATCTGCATTTAAGGCTCGTATTACATTCACATTGTTGTGTGTGATGTCTTAAGTCTATTGTAGATTTATTTTATTCGTGCTCTTGTGCTATGTTATGAAGGTTATGTTGTTATTTTATTCAGTAAAGCAAAGTATAAATTATATGTATACATAGCTAATAATGTTGTAAAGGTTAGGTATAGATAGAACAGTTATGCTTAAAAAATGTTTGTGTATTATCTTTGGTGGGAGTAGGGCAAGATATTAAATATGTTAGTACAATACAATGGAAGTATTATTATACGTAATAAAATGACACCAAGTTCGAAATCAAATTTTGAAGTAAGTCAGTGATCTCGATTCATCATATCGGCGTTTCTGAGTGTGGTGTCATCGTAATAAATCAAAAGTATTGCATATACAGATACATGCCATAGTACAAAAAGTATACAATAGATACCTTGATATCTATTCTAATAAATACTTGTAGATTATAAAGTCTACCTATTTGCAATATTATAAAGGGATGTACCTATACAGCTAGAGCCAGAAAATGATATTATGCATGCTAGTATTATAACTCTTCAACTGAAACAAGAATATAACTGAAAGTAAAAAATAGAGATACAGAAATATAATATATTTATCTTTAGAATGAATACGACACAAAGGAATAAGGACAATACATATAAATAGTTACATAGCATACGATGCAATGAGGACCACGACACGAGAGTGTAGATAATGCAAGGTAAGTTAAAGCTCATACCATCCACGAGGTAATGGGAAAGCAAGTTTTGGCTTGGTTTGACTTTGCTTCACTAGATTCACCCAGGTTTACGTTAGTTTGGCTTGGTGAGCCACTCAATATTTATTGCCAATGACATGGCACACAAAAAATTCTCTCGTTCTTTCCTTTCATCTTTTCAATTCACTAGATAACTTTTTCCTTATTTTTTCGCCTTGACTTTCTTGAGCTCCGGGTTATCATTTATGTTTTTTTGGTTCAGCTTTGACTTCTCTCACTACTGTACTTTCCCTTTTACTTTTACTTTCTGTTGTGTTTTTATTTTGTTGCAGAACTTCTGACTAGTGAAGAGATATTACAGACTTTTAAGCCCAAGCCCTTAGTTATTTTATTTAACATTTTTTTGTATACGGGTTTGCTTGAGTAAAACAGGAGGAAAGTCCCAATAGGAACAATTCGAGAATGACGGTGTGTAGGGGTCGTTTTCTAACTTCATGTGGGGTTAGGTATTTATTTTATAACCATAGTACACGCTCTTCCACGGTATGACACCAACATAATACGTACCTGTTTATGCATTTCTGTGTAAATATGTATATTCATAGTACAACATGGCAATAGAAAATAGAACACTAGGGGACAGAGTTAAGGATTATATTCAAAAGGAACATTATGTACGTACAAAAGATGAAGTGAATCGTGATCTTTGAAATAGCCTTATCCACTCATCCATCTTGTTTTGTTGTGCTGACTTGTGTCCTCTGTGACATCCAGGCGCAACTGGCCATTTTTTAACTTCTTTGTTTATCTTATATGTATATTTCTACTTCTTAACCACACTATAGCCCTATTGAGCGTTCGCGTATGTAACCAGACAGTTGTTAAGAACTTCATTTAATAAACTTCAACGTTTGTAGTATATACGAGTATATATTTGCTTTTGTTATTTGATATATTTTTCTCATTTACTTCGCAGAAGTGAATTCACCAAACTTGTGCATTTCACAAAATAGAATTCATTATGTAGTACCAACTATATTTTTAGCATTATTCTTCAATCGCCAAAATCATCATTATGTATCAAGAAATCATAATATTTAAAAGTTTCTTCTCAAATTGCATTGCATTGAAGAATGAAAGGTGCGAATGAAAAAAGTATCTTCTAAAAGAATTTTGCTGAGCTAAAGCGTATAAAAATGTGTAATATATTGTGGTACAGTGGACGCAAAAAGTTATAGCTCACAATTTATTGTTGTTTAGTGCAGGCAGATGCATATTAACCAAGAACAATGGAATTGTATGATGGGGGAGTTGAGAGTTATTGTTATTTAAAGACGACTCGACTGCTCCTACTCGTATTATGCTTGAAATGTAAATTGAGTGAGTGGAAAAGTTTGAGTAGAATTCCAGATGGATGATAGAAGATGGACATACGAAGTTATAAGTGAAAAAGAAGAAAACATATATTAAGTAGGTATGTACAACTACAAACATAAGGCAGGAATGGTGTACAGCATCTTTCATTTTTAGCTTTCTAAGTAGTAAAGTAAGTAGAACAAAAGTTGAAGTGGAAAATGGAAAGAAGAAAAAAGGAAATGTAAGTGGAAAGGTAGATAATAAACCCTTCACTGCATATTTCTAAGACTTGGCTCGCCTTGAATTGAAATGCTACGTCGTACTCTTACTTACTTAGGTATCATCGAAATAAGGTAATATTATGTCTACTGTCTACTTACTTGTCCTCCCCCCACTTCTGTCTGTATTTCTATTTTAGCACTCTAGCATGCCACTACGTCACAAAAATAAGTATCAGTATATGAAATTCTATTGTCATACAACTCTACAATACCCAGTACTATATGATAGGTATCTTTATGACATTAGCACGAGTACATATGAGTTGAGTCAAGAAAAACGGTTTTGAACTTGAAGTTTTTGTTTTGTTTACTTCAATGAAGCTGTAGAGAACGTTGACACCGTATCTCGAAAACAGAACAGACCACTACACTACAATACAGATATGTAGGTAGTTATTTTGGAACTTTTACTATGTATCACTATCATATCAGTAAGAGTTTTAGTTGCATATTGCTATAGTAGGCTCCCCTTTTTGTGTAAGTGCTATTGTTCTTGTCGTTGCATGGCGTGCTGAAAGAATGAAAGCAAAAGTAAGTAAAAGAATTTTGTCTATGACATTACATGCTATATTTACAGATACCCATCACAAAACTAAAACACTATACCTATGTACCTAGTGCTTTCTCTCTACTATCTTGTCTTGTATATGTTTTTACGCTGAGAAAGAATGCTCGTAAGTACTGAAGTACTATAATTTGTCATTTTTGTACTTATCATACGGTTTTATTTTAGTTCTTGTGTGTAACTGACGGAATTTAAAAAAAACAAAAATAAATACCTTAGCTCACCTTCCTGCCGTTGTCCCCTCATCCGTTTCCTTTTGTTTTTGTCTCTTACGAAATATGTTACACTTCCTATGAAAAATGCGGATAAGGCGGTGTCTTATTAAATAGAGTGTTCCATCCAAGAGTATTGATACTCTTACATACCATATTAAATATATGTGGGACAGATGTTTATAAGTGAATGCCGACTTTTCACTTACAATTTTGGAAATTTCCAAAACAAAATAAATATGCATGCGGTGCACATTTACATTTACTGGAAGTAAATATATAAATAGGATCAAAAATGATACTTATCCTTAGAAAATATACAGAAAGAGGAAATGCACAAATATATGTATACGTGGTATGAACTAGCAGACTAGTCTGCATAGAAACTTCAAAGAAAAGTTTGTTGGTTTATAAAAAATTCCTATTTCCTATTATTACTACTCGTAATGTGATGTGATGCGGTAGTGACTCGATTAGCTGATAGCTTCATTCTCCTTTGTATAAGTATAAAAAAAACTGGAGGAAGAATGGATCTTTCGACTTTATCAGAGAACGAAATGGAATGGTTGTATTTACAAGATAATCAGTCCAAGTTGTTTCCGTTTTGTTCTTGTCTGTCATGATGTCATTCTTAATTCAGTGTAGTTCGGTATGGTTAGGGGAAACTAGAAGATTGCACTATAGTTGTAGAGTGCAGTGAAATAATACCAGATAATAGAGGACAAAATGAAGTAGACTCCTTATAACTGGCTGATACAGATAAATAGTGTAGTGTATCTCTATGTGGCTTGGATTGGATTGGATAACCTATCTATTACTTAGAAAATACAATACTGACTACAGACATGCATTCGCAGAAAGTTGTGAGTTGCTTTTGTTTATGTTGTGCAGTGTGCACTATATGATAGCAATTTTCTCTTCTTCTAGCGAAAGCGAAAGCGGGGGACTAACCAATATGTGCTAAGTTAAGATAGGTATACATAGTAGAAGAGATATTGTAAGTTATATACCATGATTGCTTTGCTTTTCTTCGTTCATTTATAATATTGTAGTAAGAAGGAAAGCGGAGACGAGGAAAATGACAAGACACGATGACTGGAATGTATCATCCGACAAACACAAGTCGGGTTCTACAAAGTGAGCGGGTGGGCAGGCAAGAACGAGACAATACAATTCAACGCAATTGGATACATTCATTGTTAGACAGATACAAATCAGGATTGGATAAGAACATTTTGTGTAGCATATTATTCGATGGAGCTTCTGTTTTGAGTGCAATCTATGTACCTACTACCTATATACATTTAAAATTTGCTACACCACAGGGATTTCCTTATATAGTTACCTAATATTATTTTCTATCTATGCACTCTTTAGTAAACGTTGTAAGCATTTAAGATTGCAATTTTTCAAAAGTTTTCAATTGTCATCTTATTAGTAGCCAAAAATGAAAATTTTATATTACAATTATGCAACTTGCAAATTATGTGACACTAATGGTAAATTGCCTTGTGAAATTGTGAGCGTAATATTAGTGTACACATCTATGGCTCCTCAAAATCATAGTGTATATTAATATTCAGAGTATTATAATCAAAATCATATTCTGCATCTGTGCTGTTTTTCAAAGCTGATCAAATAAGTATGTATGTGCAAATATTCGCGTAGAATAAAGACAATTAAATTATAAAATAGAACAATAGGTTTATATTATTTATTTTGGTACCTCTTGTATCCCAATAGTGGCAAATACAATAAGCTATCACTTAAATGTTTAATCTTAATTTTGGTGCAGAGAAGGAATAGTGATTCTTATATTTACTTGATGGTAAACTGCTGTAAATTCCTAACCGTCTGTATACTATGCAGCTCAAATTTTTCTTTCATTTGAAAAGCGGAAAGGATGAAAAAGAGGGAAAAGATTGGGTTGGAGAGAGGAAAACATTTATGATATTATTTTCCGTGGGTTATATACTGATAATAGGTAGTCGGAGCCGGTTTGTATATATTATAGTAAAAGTACTATTCTACGGTAGTATCCTGCTTTCACTTTCCTTACACTTGATTCGGTTGGTAATCTGCCACGGTATCCTACTCGGTATTTGTGTGCTACTACGTATGTGCCTACAGTAAATTGTATATGTAAGTAAAGTATTGATAAAGAGAAGCTTTAATATATTTATATGATCAATATAGGCTTAGTTAGTGCTTACTTTCCGTATATTATGTTTGGTTGGTTGTGTATCTACAATGGCTGTCTCTCCGGGCTATATCCCCGTTCGCTGACTTTTCTGTGGAGACGAATCGATCATATTATTACATAAAATCGCATGGCAAAGCAAAGCGAAGCATCTGATTCAAGCTTCGGCATTTTTTTAGTTGAATTGATTTCACTTGGCTGAGCTGAGAGCTTGGCTTGGCGAGGCTTGATTTTGATTTTCTTGTTGTTGGAATGAATCGACTTTTCAATTCGGAGATGAAGAGAACCGAATCTAGGTTTTACTATTGTCCCGATGGAAATTTTCAAACATTTTCTCTTACCACACCTTATTTTATGAATAAGAGGATTGAAAGCCCTTACATTCATGTGGCTCTTATTTTATTCTAAAGAAAAGAAAATATTTAGTCTCTGACAGTCTAGGATACCTTAATATAGTACTTCTGCAATCGCAAACCTAGTACCTGTCCCATGCGCGCGTGTAAGGGATCAGTGGGTAAGAGGAGTATTACTTCCACTTTATAACTTCCAGGTACTTTTTCTTCCGTTTTAGTTTTCCTTCCACACAGTACTCAGTACTGCCAGGTTTGTATACAAATGCACTAGTTGTGTAGGTAGTTTTAGTTATCTATGTAAATATATGGATGTATGCATGTATGTACACAAATGTGATGCAATGCATTGCAAACCAATATTTTCATGTATTTATTTACCTCTATGAAAGAACAATTAATAATCATCAACAAAAGGTGATATAATAATCCCAAAGTTATCTCATCGTTATATGTACACAGTATTTGCACTAGATTGTTCATTATATCGACTGCAAAATTGTGGTTTATTTTTTTGTTATTTAAACATTCAAAATTTCTATTTGTTCTTCATTTAGTATCAAAAATGGAATTACAACTGCATTGCTTCACAATGTATACTATACATATAGTAAATATTATTGCTACAATACTACTTGTGCAATTTGTATTTGTGTAATTGTGCAATTGAAACAAGAAAATCTCTCCATAAGCTTTAATTTTTATATTTCATTGCCTGTGTGAATAACACAGCTAAACTTAACCTTGGCAATGCTACGTGGAAGAAAAAGTACCTGGAAGGAAAAGTAAAGTGGAATAATACTCCGTGAACAGGATCGGTGATTCGGTGTCTCGTGTGCAGTGCACTCAAAAAGAATCAAAATATAGGTTAACTAAAAGTAAGTATAGGTAGCTTCCTTTCCCAGTTAGTTTACTCTTGTTACTAAAATAGTCCATAGCCAAACCACATAGAGATATGAACTTTTTGTTTCTTCGTAAAATGACAACCCTTGTTCAGTTTTCTATAATTTCATTGGCGAACACAATTTTCTCCGGAAAACTTCAATGTGAATGACTCGTCCCGACAAAAAATGAAATAAAGGCTGCAAGCTAAAAAGTTGAACAATTTCTTTTTGGTTTCTTCTCCA
>JAQFYC010004951.1:0-15612 GCA_034694165.1 Tomocerus mixtus | reverse complement strand
AATGTAACTCATGTTTCTCCAGTTTCTGTGGTTTTCCAGTTACGGCATTCCAAAGTCAAAGCGGCAAATCTCCCTGAAAGACGGTGTACATTGTTGCACATTTAACTAATCACAAATTACAAACTACGCCCAAAGCACCAAAATAGAGATTAGGCAACCCTAATCAAGCAAACAAGGTGAGCATTTCGTAGGAACACACTTCAGGATCTTAAAGGAATGCTTTGCGTTAATGCTTTATTGTATTAATGAATATATTTCCTTTGATCAAAATAACCAAAGTACATACAAGTTCTCCACTTTCTACTTGATGCTGCCACTTGTGAGCAAGACTTCATGATTACAGAATGATCTAGTAACGGGCCATGTGGAAGGACGAAATAATTGTAATGAAGTCCCAGAACCTGAAGGACGTTTTAGCTCTTGTTTGAAATAAATGCGAAAAAAATACTAACAAAAAAAGATTAATTTCATTTGTGAAAGTGATAGTATTGTAGATTTTAGGTATCCTATTCGTTGATGATAACGTTGTCAATGCCTAAAGCTTGAGATCAAGCATAGATAACTATTACAGCTCAAAGACGGAAGTATATGGAGGAAGATGTCCCATGACGTGTACACGTGAAAAGTGATACCTCTTTCTCTGCTTTCATCTTTATGATAGATTTATTTTCACTGCCTACAGTTATTATCTCTAGAAGTTTACAGGAATACATGGTCACATTTATACATAGTTAGCAGGCTAAGACATTTCTCTATGCCCCAGCCCAACATATTATACAGCTAGGTTATTTTACTTCCCTGCCCATGATCTTAAAGACGGATATAAATACTTTCTTCACATTTGCAGTCTGAAGAGCCAGTGCAGTGGGCCTATTCTAAGAAATGTATTCTAACTAACTACCTACGTTACGTGACAGGCGACAACATTGACAGAATAGGGATTCTGAGCAAGATTATCCGGAAATTCTTAATTAAAATACAGAAATATACGAGTAGTAATATTTTGAAAGAACCTTTAAAATGAAGGGAGACCGTCGTTTGGCTACAGCATTTCATATAATCTTTTGAAAGAACCTTTACTCTATCTTTATATTTACTCTTAGCCACATTGTCTTTTATGTCTTTCTTCTCAGCTTTCACCATCCCGTCTCACCTTGGGTGCATTGTAAGACATTCATCCTCGGAAAAGACGTATACCATACCTATTTTATTTATTTTTGGAATACGGTTGCTTGCCTCTTACCTTTAGCATTTTCTCATGCTACCTCCTTAGAATTTACAATTCCAGTGCTGCAAAAAGATCTCCAGCTAGGCTGCTAACGCAAACGGTCTGGTTATGACATTGGATGAAATAGTTGTAGTAAATAATTTCAAAACGAATGTTTGTGTAGCGGTAACATTGAGTCGAAAATCAATAGCTTGATTTATTCATTCCATTTTTAATTTTTTTCAAATCTATTTATGTATGTATATGTGTAATATGTCCGATATAGACGTAAATATATTTACAAACGTAAATTATCATACTATCATATCAGTTAATGAATTATGCATTGTTTTTGTTTAAATTGTAATGTACGTAATATTGTTATTGTAGAATATTTATGTATTTATTATATAATTATCGATTATTCAGAAAATAAATGGCTCTACTCGGCCTATCTCTCTTGAACTTATAAATTACATAATTCATCTCAAATAATACTAATTACATTTACATATTATTATTTAATTTTCTACATATTAACATATCAAGTATATTTAATATTGATTTTGATCATGCAATCTTTTCTAAAATAAATTAGATGCGGGTCAATTTATTTATTAGTGCATGCCTACACAATTTACTTACATCACTAGATTATTATTACTCACTATCTGAATATTGATTACATGATTGTTATTAATTATCAGAATTGCATTATTCGACAAAATTTTTACATCGTATATGAATTCTATAATTTGTCCCAATTTATAATTGACATAGCTAAGTAATTACATTAATAACCATTTCGAAAATAATTACAATACAATACAAAAACAATGAAATAGTAGAGATATAATAAGTATGTAATAAATTACAACAATATTATCAGCATAATAATATTTAACTCCAGTCGAGTCAAGATGTGCTTATACATATTACGCATTAATCATTAACATAATTGGTTAAATTGTAAAATATAGTCCTAATAGTAATAACAATATATAAACATATATTTTATATGATAATAATCTAGAGATAGCTAACAGTCAAGTCATTTGTAATTTATTTTACAGGTAAATAAGGTTTTAAGCTTTAGTACAGTTCAAGTTGCAAATTATAATTAAATAATGAGCAACAAGCAGGAGATCTATCTCACAGGGAAATTACTTATATCTAACAATCTTACAACTAGTTCATAGTACATTGTACATACTATATAGTTAGCTATAGCATTCATAAAACAGCCGATATATTTAAAGTACTTTATAATATTTTCATTTGTATAATGTATGTGAGTGTAGGTATGTTAACGCTACTTAACAGAACACTGCTACTAAATACAAAATTTCATACACGGCTCCTCAGACTTTTCGGTATAATTTCATGGTTTTTGTAGTTTCGTTAAATTCAAGTTTCGTGATTAGCTTTAAGCTGAAGTCTTATGTGTTGTATGTAGTATATAAAAGTGATTTTCAAATATAGTAAAAGCAATATTGTTGCAGTTTAACTTTTGCCATTACAATTTTTGTGCTCTGAATTATATGCATTTTAATTTGAACTTATATAAAAATTACTTGAAATTTAAATATTCTTTTAATTTTGATCTGTAATTAAGTCTTTGATGTAAATACATGAGCCGTTGTTTGGTTTACTTTTAACTTTTACTTGGACCTCGGCATATTCCTATCTAAGTCATCAAACATTCAAATTCAAAACGCATTCCATTCCAAGTCTATCAGTTAATTTCCCCACTTTTTGTTTACTATTTTATATTTTATTTTTATAGCTAAAATCCTTGTGTGATATACCATTTATACAGATATATCGCAATCCGTTTTTGGGATCCTTCAATAAATAAATCTGTACCTTTGTTTCTAATCACATATAATAATTAAAGGGGCAATCTACATCTAAAACCGTTTTCAGATGTAGATTGTCGTAGAAATCGTGAACGAAATAACAAACAAATTTTTTCTACTTTGTGTAAGCGAATCCATTAATTAGTTCGATCATTCAAAAACGGACTACGACATATACACATTGTAATTTTACAGTTCTGATAGCTCTAGCTACACAAAATCTTACATGTGTTTTTTAGGTGTCCTAGCGTGTACCTATTGTACATGTTAAGGTACCTACTGTAAACAATTAAGTCCATGAGTCGCAACTATTTAGAATTATTAGAATTACCTCCATAATAATTGTATGTAGTATTATTTACAACACCATAATAACCTAGGTATTTATAGTATATTTTATTACTTTTATCAGTACCTTATGTGTACATAATAGTAGTAGCTCACAGTATTGTTTCCGTATGCGAGATACAATATTAATTTTACTTCTTTCGACTATAACTGATCTAAAATGAATAGCAGGAACAGCTAATGTTAATTTTCCTTAGAGTCTGGCAATTAAAAATAGGTACACGTACAAAAGTAGCTAACGAAACACTATCTGTATAGTAATAATTGCTTTTCCATCTACTAAAAGGATTTTAATTAGAATTGGTTACCATTCATTTCCATTAAATTGGGTGCCCTAATTTTGCTGCCAAAAGTGCAAGTGAAAATCAAAGAACTTTCTTTACTCGTACAGAGCAGCGTATGTATTCGCAAATGTTCACAAATGTAAGCTGAATGCCTAAACGTTTTCCAGACCACAGTATACTTAATATGTACATACTTAAGTTCATAGCGTCTGTAAATGTCGAACTAACATGATTTATTAACACTAATGAATATAGTAAGATATTACATATTTTCCTGGAAAATTAACGTAAACTATGTTGTAAAGTTTGTATGAACATCTGTATTTATATAGTTCCATACAATTACAATCAAGTGTTGCACCTGGCTTTGTGTGGTCGGGCCTGGCCTGGTTTGTATTTATTTACCTTAGAATCGTTTCATGATGAAAACATTTGTGAGCATATGGCATTGCTAATTGTAAATATTATTTTGTGGTTCCATATATTATATAATAGCTGCATTAATTTAAATGATTTAGTTACCTATACGTATAATTTGCTTGGTAAGATTGCTTTGATCCGCTACAACAACAATTAATCTTTCTCTAAATTCTATTCAGCTGCTCCACTAGCTAACTTTGACGAACCGCACCTATCAGACCAGGAAATGTAATTTTACTTTATACATTTCCATACATTTATAGTTTAAAAGCATTGCTGCACATTTTGATTTTGATTTATGATTATCTTTAGCTTACGATTACCAATTTAAATAGTAGTAGTATGCACAATTTTATATCTTCGCAAACGGATGAGAGTAAACTCATTGATTTTGAATAGTAATTTCTCACTAATAATGCAATCGCAATCATAAAATATTCTTTTTAGTATATAGTACATACTATAACATTTGGTTTCATTGTTTCACAGCCTAACAATAACATTTAGCTCCAGATTTTGTAGATTGTCCAACGTATAATATTATATAAGCAAAGCATATATGTATTAAATAAGGTTACATTGAGTAGCACACAAATTGTTTACGTATTCTAATTACACGAATCCCTTTACCTCTTCTTTGACTAATTACTACGTATTATATTCCATAGTCACATCAATTTTACAACAAATTCATACGAATTACTCTGTGTATACAATAGCATCAATCTAATCTACACTACAGACGAATAATCTAACCCTGTATTGTTGTTTTCTGTATTGTGGTGAAAGTAAGTAGTAAATTGCTAGTCTGTAATCCACTTCGAAAGTTCGACCTTAGAAGTTCGGAGAGTGTGAGACTGACATTTACGAATAAAATCATTTTGACTTATTTTATGTAATTTATGAATATTTATGTGTAATATTACATAATGTGTCATGCCATGGTTAGTGGGTATGTTATGTAAACATATTAATACAATATAGCCCTTCCTTGTAAGGATATTTATATATACACAGTAATTTAATTATGACCTACTTTAAACTAAAATACTAGTGAAGTAAGTAATTCAAATTAAGTCATGGTAAATATTTAATATTGGTATTATGCTTGTAATTAGTAAGTAATTAATAATATGTATTTTGGTATCTATTGTGTAATAATGTATAAATTATAAATATAATGATAATATTTGTAATAGAATAGTAAATTAAGTACTAAATACGCTATGGATCATCCGAAGCTGTGATAGATCGTCTGCTGGAGAACCTTCCTTGATTCTCAATCGATGGCTCAACAGAGGAAGCAGTCTCATAACCTTGTGAATCATATAGCGATATCTTCTTCAGTCTCCTTCCAACAAACCTGTTCAGGTCCCCCCAAATAAAATATTGAAATTAAAACACAAGGCTTTTACTCAGCGTAGATATTACATTGAATCCCCTACTTTACATATTACATAATAAGTAGGTAACTGCCCCAGATAAATTTTTGTTAAAATGTAATATGCATGGAAATAAGCTAACTTATGACTATGACCTACAACCTACAATACTAAAAGGCTAATGGAGTTCTTCTCTCTTTATAAATTGCCTTTTTCCATTAGTTCCAAATGTGTTTCGGAGAAGAGGTTAATTTTGCAGACAATTTGCTACACTGTAATACACGATAGGTACGGATAAGGACTCTAGGAAATAAAGGTAGACCAATACATATAGTAAAAGCTCACACATACAGTTTTACCAATAGGTACTCTTAAGTGTAATTACCTATTACCGGCATAGATCGTTCTCTTCTTTCACACTCATTATTCATTTTGTACTAAATAAGAAATGAGAAAGATAGATGTTTTCTGCAGCAGAAACTAGAAACCAATTCAAGGTGTAATTGTAAGGAAGAATCTAATAACAAAAGCAAATAGCAACCTGCACGCAATAGAAAAGCGCTAAAACTCATTGTGAACACACACAAGCATTATAGTATAAGGATAAGAAATAAATAGGGAAAACAATCATTAAGATATCATTTATAAAATGTAGGACATTGCCATTTTATCTTAAAAAGGCACGTTTTTTTGTTATCTTTATCCAGCGCAATGTTCTTTAAGAATCTAGTTAGTACTAAATCCCATTATCACAATCATAATACATATTTATGTAGTATGTAGTACGAAGAAACAGTTATGAGTAATAACAATAACTATCGCCTGGCCTGGGTATACAGAATACAGAACATACAATAATTAACGAGACACTCCATTTCCCATTGTTAACTCTGTGCTACTTTAAATGGTAATGGTAACAACGAAAGTATAATAATCATAATGAGGAACTTTACATGGAAAATACTTTAAAGCTTTTCTGTCTAGTATTTAGTATTTCGCTTTTCAATTGTCAACCCTTTTAATGCACTGCAAAGCCCATGAAGAGTTGCATTCAAAGTCAATTGAATTGTACCACTTATTTCAATTTCAATTTCAAGCATCAGAAAATAATAATCAAATCACCATTAAAAATTAATTACATTAACTATTTACATGATGTCTATGCATAGGCAGCTTCCATTTTTAGTTTCATTGTATTTGAAGTGAGCGTTTTAGTGAGCATAATGCTATACGCCTAGTATGCATTTTCCCTTAGCCTGAAATTAAATTAACTACATAACATTGGTAATTATGCTATAGAATAATTTCATTTTTGTTGCTTAAAGTAGCTTAATAGAAGCTGTACAAGTATAATAATGACTAGAATTGCCTTTTTGGCAACAACTTTCCATGACACATATTATGTATATATGCTAATATGCTAACAAAGAATAATACCTAAATACTTAATTAAATGTTTACAAAAACATTTGTAAGAAAACAATACTTGAACATAAGTAAGAACATGTCTAACAAACTAGCTGAGTTGTTTTTATACTTTTTCCATATTGTGTGGGTGTACTACCTACATACGTATGCACCTCTTTCGGTTATTAACCTTATTCAGAAAACTAAAAAAACATTCTTTTGATATACATTTGGGCAGGAAACTTGCAAAGGTAATAATATTGTAGCCAACAGCATGGAGGCTATGATATTTGATTTTAATATTGAAAAGTCGCTCTTATTCTGTTAGAAAGTGAGTTACGTAATTACATGTAAGTATATATAGATGCTTTCTTTGGATTTGGGATTTGTGCTTCTTTTACTTTATTTTCACTTCCTTTTTTCAATGTAGAATTTATGTAAGAACATGATCAGGTTTCAATGCGAACACTCTGAAAGCTAATGCACAATTACATAGATACAAGTTATATCAAGCAAACGAATCAAGAAAGGAAAGAATCAGTAACAGCCGATCAGCATCTCTACTGAATAAGAAGCTAGAAGCTACTTGCAATTCTATAATGTATCACCGTGATATTATCATTTTCCTGTTATGAGAACACTCTAACAGAGTATCAAAGAGAAATGTAATACTACCGTGCACATTACATGCATTATTTTGATTTTGTAAGACTACATTAAAGGTACCCAAACAAAATGTATTAGATAGAAGCTGTAATATTATGTAGCGTTTATTGTTATATGCTTGGTTGAGGAGAAAAGATATTCTTACGAAACGAATCGCAAGGAAAGAAAAAGGAAATTGGAAAAATTAGTTCCATGATATTATTTTCTACCGAGAAAGCCTGATCCCATTATCTGTGTGACTTGAATTACATACTTCCTAATAAATTGGAATATAATGCTGAAATAGAAGATACATTTCTACATTATATTACCTATTGCCTACCTATCTTTGATAACTTATGTTTGGAGCATAGTAGTGGCAACTTTAGATTCATATCTTGTGCCGCGACTACAAATGACAAAAGAAAATAACATTAAGTAATTGTTGTATGCACAAATAGATCTTATACGTAGACATAATATTACGCACATAAAAGAAAGCTAAAAAGAAAAGCTCCAGGGAAAGAAAACGGCATTAAAAAGAAAAGTGAGGAACTCATAATTACCAGAAAGCAAATTATTCTGCAATATGTCTAGTAGTACAATAAAAGGCATTACAACACATTTGGCGGAAATTCTAGTACCTATTCAGACCATATTATTTAATCTGTCACTTCTTACTTAGTTACCATTATGGTTTTATGACATTTATGCAATGAGGTAAAAGTAGCATCTTCATTTCATTAGTCGCGTGTTGGTTACATACATCATAAATTGTTTAGGATGCCCTGCTATTCACAGAATCCCGAAGAAGCGGTTTAACAATGAGAACTGAAAGAGGAAACTTACCCCATGATAAATATAGGAATGATCACAAGACCAGCAGCCAAAAGGAATATGAATCCATGGAGAATGGGTCTGGTCAGAGGGTATACACTGTTGAAAAGGATGGAAGCCAGCAGCGTGCATAAGTCTTCCATGATTGCCACGAATGCAAACATCTTCCCTGCAAACCATAAGTAATAGATTTTATAGCATTAAAACCTTGAAAGCAGCATCAGCAGGAGTTTCTCGAGTATTTAGCTTTTCCAGAGCATGTCAGCAATATTCGGTGGAGGAACAAACGAAGCGAAACCATTCATAAACTATATAGATCATAAATCTAGAAGGCAAGGTTGAAAGTTGCATCAGATATCTAAATTATTGCCCTGTCATGTCGTTACGCTGGTATTTATGGCAATAAAATATGACCTAGTCGCACATACAATATTCAAATACTGAGTAGGTATCTGTGTATTACTGTGATAGTAACATAATATTATTCCATGATCGTGTCTTTACTTTTATTTAGGTGTGCTGTATTGTATTAGTGCACAAAATGTATCTATCTCTACTACAGTTATGTAGTTTATGTAACTGCATCGCACCACCAATAGCTCCAAGGCCCCCAATTAAATATAATTTGATTAAGTTAGCACATATTTAACTTTACGATTTACTTACGTCGCAATTTCGTTCAAAATAAAAACTTTGAAGAATGCCCTAAGAAAAGTTGACTAATTTACTTAAACGAACGACGTAATTAAATTACAACTATGCAAACTCAGCTTCCTGTCCAGCCCCAACTTTTTTCAAAGAAAGAACATCTTTATGGCCTTTTTGTGCGACGAAAGTTTATCAAATCCTACATTCTTTACTATAATGTTCAACTTCTAAAGTTCTTATCTGAGGAAAGAATGAAAAACTAATAGTATAGTATATTAAGGACATGAGATTAAATGATTTTAGAAACATAAAATGTGCTTAGTGCGTAGATCTTAAAATATTACTTGTTATTCAGTACACTTGTATAAAATACATATATAAAAAATTGATTTTGTGTACGACATAATATTAATTGTTATCTTATAAGTTTACTCTTACTGTATTCATGTTTTAATTGAATATGCATTTTAAAATAAACAATAATTTAGGTCAGTCGAATTCATATAATTGTTTTGCTATGCTGTATAATACTGTAATGTAACATAAGGAGGTCAAAGCGACACTTTATATAATCCAATTTACATAATTGACAATAATATACTTGTCAAAAGCAGGGGAGCTGATAAATATTGCAAATATTCTTTACGTTGCACTTTTGACAATGATCATCAATCACAGTATTATTTATTCCATTGAAATGTGTACCAATAGTTAATATATTTTACATGAAGGGAAAAGAGATTAAAATACATGGGAACATAATTTTGCTTTTGCCAACCTTGAATGCAATAGTGTAGGATATTTATTAGGTATTGTTGTACAATGCTTCATTACTATCATATTATATCATGTCTAAATAACTTTTCTACTTATTGTTAGAACTATTGGGAAGAATGTGTATTTAATATATGTAGAAGCGGATTGTATGCTTTCGCGTATATCAATATTTGCTCAATAGAACCTATTTTTGATAAAGTGATATAAGTTTCGCTAGATAGATGTTTTCTGAGGATTTGACAAAACAAGTTTTGTAAGAGCAAATATTTAATATCGACTTCATGCATAGCTTTTTTGATTAGTTCAGGTCCTAAGAGCTTGAAATGCAAAATGTTTTCACTTGCTCATACTAACTTATTTAATACTAACTTTTCCTTACCATAATGTTTCGCAGAGAGATGAAATCCTATTTATAAATAGAGTAGGGTCACCGAAAACAATTTGGGGATCACATTCACGTACTTCTACATTAGTTACACGTGCATGCATATTCCTTTTATTGCGAATATTTTAATCTCATAATATATTGCAATTTTAATTAAACAATATTTGGACTACTTTATGCTATTAGAATTTATGTACGGTCACTCATCCATGACTACTTCATCGGCTAAGTAATAGTACCTTGAACCACAGTATACTGTGGGCCTAGGTACTAGCTATAGTAATTAGCAATACGTCCGAAAGGTTCAAAATATAAATCTATTACTATAATTGAAACGGCAATGGTACTGGTACCACATTTTTGAAAGGTTAACGGCTTACCTTGCTCTGATGGTGCTACTAATTTGGAGAGTAGTGCCCGGGTAGCAGGAATGGTGAAAATGCTTAATGATGCTACAAGTGGTACTGTAAATAGAAACAATGTATTACATAAATAATATGTCATAATACCACATAAGCTGAACTTTCCATCATTAGTATTAGAACTTTGTTCAGATTACATAAGTAATTATAACAAGGATATGTATTTAGCAATAGAAATGCAAATAGAAAGTCAAAGGGACTTACCACAAAAAGCCATGTAGCTGTTATAGCTGACTCCATATAGAATCAAGCCAGCCATTCTGGAAACCATGCCTATAATACAAATAGTCGAGTCTGGGAGTTTGAATTTTTGTAGCAGAGGCATCCCCAAAAGAAGACTGAAAGCTCCTAACCCATATTTAACACCGAAGTAGTAAGAGTATGTTTGGTAACTCCACACTAATGGAGTGTCTCTGGCGAACAAATATGCTACATCCATTTCACCTGAAATTGTAATTAAACATTAGTATTCAAATATTTAAGTTAAATAAGTGCATCCCATCCAAAACCACAATCCTTTTCATTAAATTCAACTTCGGCAGAATACAATAATTAACAGGGAGATTTGATGATTATAAGTAAGTTCTAATTACTTCAATAGATCAGTATTACACAACTCAGGCGAAAGTCAAGATCAAAGCCCATACGATTTTGCGTAAAATAATTAATGTTGCATCGCAGACATGGAAACATTGCTTTCCTGATCTGAACTGAAGTAGGTAGGTTAGGTATATATTTAATAAGTGTTATGAAGGTTAATATGCTATTATTACCCATTAAAGAGTATAAAGTGGTACAAACTATGCATTTTGATTGCTCTTTCCTCGTGCTTGTTGAATACTTAATGAAATACCATCCAGATAAATGGTTGCTAATTCACGAACATATTGCGTTAAATTACAGAGTAGACAAAAGGCGTTTTGTTACTCAAACTGTACTTAAAGCCTTTCTTCTCTCCTAAAATTAAAGATAAGTAATACGTACTGCAGTTGTCTATACATACTTGCAATTAGTTTGATTAACTAGTATTACAATCCATAAACTAATAATACGAATTCAATATACAATATGAATTGACCAGATTCATCAAAATCACTAATGACATCACAAACTTTATAAAATTTTAAATCATGGTGATCTTTTTTTTTAGATTGCCCCATGCAATAAAGCAGGTGTGATACACATCCATACTTATTGCACCGCTGTTTTATATGTACCTTAATTACATTGGGTATTGAACAGAATATATATTTATTTTATATATATAGAATATCATAAACTCTGCAAAACAGCTTGTACAGAGTACTAGAGTACAATTTGTAACGATAACGTAACTTAATCAGGTTTCATATTATTATCTGTCATTCATCGCAAATCGGCTTTGTACATATATCACAGCTTATCTCCTCAAAACTGAACAAACTGAATTCATTTACTATGATGTGTTTGCAAATATTTGACATGAGATAGTACTTAACATTAGTCATAATATTCGGTAATCATAATCAAAATAAAGTATTGCAAATAGTCAAGATTAGTAATGACTAGGTCTAAATTGAGTCTGGAACTGGAATAAAATTAGTTTAACCTTAGGATAAGTAGGTAAGTAAATAATAAGTAGGTAATGATAATTATTCTATAATTACAGGCATACAGATAAATACATATTATAGTTTGACTCGAAGTAAGTCTTTGATCCAGTAGTGCGAACTGCGAGCTAATATGAGAGTAGTAACATCTTTAACGGCAATAATATGTAATAATACAGATATGTAATACATGCTGTTAGCAAACAGTTTATTACGCCTTAAAATCACTGGTGCCATTTTCCCAATCCTATGGTTAAATTTATGAGCAGATAGTCTCATTTTGAACGATAATAACAAAAGTGAATTTATCCGTAAAACATGAATAGGCATTCGAACTTCAAAGATGATTCGTATTAAAATGAAGCGTAGTACTAAAGGCACATAATTGTGTGGCGGTAGACAAGTAGAGGGTTTGGCAAAGGTTGGCATATCTCTACCTAATATTAGTACTAATTTTGCAATGGAGTTATGTACACAAGTTGTATGTATATGCGTGTACCTTTATGTTTTATTAATGAAATAAGGTCTCCTTATCTGCTTTGATGCATAAACGACTTGTCAATGAATTCTAGTGCCCTCGTGGCCTTGGATTGAGCTTGTTTTATCATCCAAACCAAACAACACCAATGGACAGTAAGCAATTAAGCATTTAGCAAAATACCATACAACACTATACGTCAAAAACATAAAGATTAGCTATAGTATGCATGTTAGATGTCTGGAAACGATAAATAATTGCTTCGCCTTACGATAGCTATGTAGGTATATTATACGTACGTAAGCTAGTAAGAATCTGCACAAATTGACAACGTGTGGATTTTGAACGAATTTTGCAATCGTAGTCAATATGTAGTAATAGAATTTATTATTACAGTTGCAAAAACAGAAATGAGTGATAATATTGTGGTACCTAAAGAAAGACTCAATTCATTACCTTTCTACTTTCTCTGGAACGATTAAACGTAAGCTGAAACCACATTTAGGCATAGATTTATACAAATTAGGCAGAGTTCTCTGAAGAGATTTGTCTATGATTACATGCTGGGATTTATACAATTGAATAAATATTTCTTTTGAACAGGACAAGATAGTACATTGAGCTGATTCTAGCAAAATGATCACCTGATTTTTACTGAAGAAATGGGATTCATTCATTCTTAAAAATAAGAATAGCGATTCCAGAAAGTACATAGTTCTGTGAAAATATGAAGTTTTTTTTGCTGGCCAAATTTAGCACGTCAACTCGTGCATGTTACATCCTTCATGTAACATGCATGAATATGCAGATATGGCATTATTATCAATACAGCTAACGAGGTTAATTACTGGCCTATCCGACTTTATGGGCTTGTACCAAGAAACCTTGAGAAGAAAAACTTTCAAGAAGATATCAAATTTTTATTATTAAATTCTACTATCGGAAATAACCACGCGGTTGCAAATATTTTTACAATGTTTGTTGGTTTTAATCAATGAAAGGAAATTGGTAGTATTTTTACATCTGGCTTCGGTTTCAACAAGAATGGGTTAACAAAATAGCAAAAAATATTAATAATATTTACATAACTAGTGAATGCAATGCAAAAGACAAAGTGAGAAAAAATACTTTTAGCGACAAAGCCTTGAATCTCATTTCTAGGAAACACTTAGTCCTCTGGTGAAAGATTTCCTAGATACTCCATAATTCACAAATAATAAAGAATAATGAGGTAAATCATAATAGCTGTAAGCTGTTAGTTATAAAATCTTTCGCTTGTATTGGTAGGTAATAGGTAGGTACACTATTCCTGAGTGAAGATGAAAGTAGTAAAGAAAGCCTTTTATACTAATATTGCTTTGATAGAAATGGAATTCAGTGATCTTGAGATGAAAATATTTTTGAAGTTGTGGGAAATATTGCACATCATTTGCGTATTTTATGGCTCCATTATTCCTCTTACATAACATTGCATTGTATGATTGTAAAGCACAGTAGGTGTATCCTTGGCTCGTCAGCCTAAGTCTCTTGTAGTCCTAGCCTTATTTACTTAATGGGGATACCTCCTTTGACTGTCCCATTGAAATTCATTCATGAATGAAATCTAACATGTTTTTCAAGTATTCTCTGTTTACTCTTACTCAGTTCGGGTTAGAGTACCTTGGTAGTAAAAGGATGGGATTATAAAGTAAATATTATAGTTTCCTGCAAGCTCTACTCACTTCACTTTTAGGTACTAGCTAGGCAGATATTTTAGCTCCAACTTCCATAAATGTGATTAAAGAACAAATGGATAACAACTATTATTTCAAGAATAATCTTGACTTGTCGTTAAAGGAGGATCCTCTTTCCGAAATTCAATGTTCGGTAAATACTCAGCTTTCCTTGCTTACACAGTCACTACGCCTTAGTAACTAGGCCTTGGAAAATAAAACGAAAATGGAATTAGGGCTTAGGACAATAGAAAATACTTCTACCAAGCTTTAAGTCTATGTAGGAATATACTACTATTATCCAAAAATCAATAACGTAGACAATAAGAGACAAAACTTGAAAACTCATGGACCTATTTGTAAAGTGAGTAAGCTGCAGTAAGACAAGGCTCTCTTGACAGATTACTGAATGAACTCCACTGAACTGCATTGTTTTATTTCATCCTTTGATTTTTTTCTTTTCAGCTTTTATAATTACATTTTAGCTCACGTCACTTACTTTAACAGAATTCACTTATGATCTTTATAATGGACCTATACAGTACAATATGGTAAATCAAAATAGATTCCTAATGGCAGTGGTCCCTCTTCTGTATCTCCAATTCTTATATAATTATATCTACATAGGTGGCTATTCCAGAGAGAGATTACCTTTATTTATTAATGTTGTTGCATATGGATATGACCCATTAAGTAGAAAAACTTAGAATTGAGTTATGCATCAACTACATGCATTGAAGATGTATCTATACAACATGTAAACGTTTATGTGTTACGTAGGCATAATAAAAACTTATAAGAGCGTCTGCTTATGCAAGATTATTATTATTACTACTCATATGTAGTATTATTACTTTTTTCTTAAGTGTTTACTGTAATGAAGATTAGCAGCAGTGGTTTGGTTTACGTTCTCCTATAATATATTTGCATAATGTAAAAAGTTTGCTACAAAGGTAGATGAATTTTATTTCTGTGGTTCATTCGCCGCCTGAAGGCAAACCAAAAAAGTTATTGGTATGTAATGTCGGTATGTAATGAACTCTGTAGAGTACAAAAACAGTGTTCAAGAAGTGCAATGCCATTTGCATAGGTACTGGATGTACATATACACACATCATCAGTACACGTAACGAAGACAATAAGTGAGCATAAGCACCATGACGGAAAATGTGCATTGTGGGAATGTTCTTTGGTGCAATGTTCTTTTGTAGG
>JAQFYC010004950.1:0-15614 GCA_034694165.1 Tomocerus mixtus | reverse complement strand
TATACTCAACCCACATTTCAATCTGTAATGTATATCTCAAATTTTACAACACAGATTTAAAACGGACAAATTCGACATTCTCAATATACTCAACCCACATTTCAATCTGTAATGTATATCTCAAATTTTACAACACAGATTTTAAACGGCAAAATTACAACCTGTAAAAAAAATACAAAATTACAACATAATCACCATAGTTCTTGACTGTTAAATACAAGATAATCACAATTGAAACCTAGCTTGTCTTTCAAATGCAAGAGGATCTCTGTAGGGATCAATCCTGTCTATCAAATATGAGGATCACTATAGCTTTAGCGATCCATCTTGACTATCAAAGGAAAACTCTATGGGTCCATCTTGCCTACTAAATATAAGAGGATCACTATAGGGATCCATCTTGCCAACCAAATAAGGTCATTTATGTTTAAATGGAAGCGGTATGAAATATTTTCAGTACAGCTGATTTTATGTCGACTATCAAAATGAAGACAACGTGGAAGCAGTATATTGTATTACATTTCAATACCCCTGTTTACACTATTTCTATTAAAACTAAGACAAAGTATAAGCAGTCATATGTCAGGAACCAATGGACCAATTTTGGTCAAAAACAATAGGGTTTCTTTTTGATGTATATCATAAGCCAGCCTTGAACACTCGGGCGGGCTAAATATATTTATTTTTACACTTATGCTGCATAGAAGTAAGTTATACAAATACTATAGCAGGATACTAGAGCTAGAGCTTAAGTATGTTCATATGTTCACTTAAGTATGTACCTAGGTGGTATTATGCGTTTTATTTTTTGTGGTTCCCTAGTAAGTATTTCAGTTCTCATAGCACGTAGAATGTTGCGGTGATGAAATAAAATGCAAAGACAAGGAATACGCAGCTCTCCATACACATAAAGGGCTAACGTGCAAAAATTTAGGTACAACTACATACTTTGTGGATGTACCTACTACTTATGTATGTGCATCGTACATAGTACAGTTACAGTAAGAATAGTGTGAATAATTCCCAACGTTATTATAAATTATTCAAATCACGGCCACGATTTTATGGGCTGCGAAAGGAGAGCAACTTTTTATTCTTTCTCCTCTCCTTATACTTATGGTACATAGGTACATATAGTATCTGTACAGTACAGAAAAATGCAAACCTACCTTACATACTTAACATAACATATGAACGTATAAGTATAAACGTTAGTGCCAGTTATATTACATTGTTCCCTTGATTTTGCAATATACTACTATAGTATATGTGTCTTAACACTTACAAGTACAACTATGAGTAATATCTTCAATTTGGCTTGTCTTGTAGACTACAGTTTTATATAAATGTTGCTACTATTTCACTCGTTTTATCAATTTTGTATTTTCCTAGGCTTGAACTGAACTGCTGAGTTTTTAAATTCCTGATGTTCTTCTTCGCTAGCATGACATGGCATGACATCACTTGACATGACATGAGCATGCTGCGTAGAAAAACTGATGACACAGTACAGAATGTCAGGAAAACTTGAGGGGAAACTCATATAGCCCTTAAATCTTTACGTTGCATTAAAAAATGGTAAAATACACGTAAATACATATTCCTATAGTACATTGTATACATTAGGTAAAAGTGCGTAAGAAGGGGAAAGTTCAATCTCGTTGAGATAGGCGTGTCATGGCAGTCCAGTCGACAAAGAAAGTGAGGTGGGCCCACAAGGGAATTTCCTTCACCTCTGATCTCCCTTTTAATTCCTGTCAGTCTCTTTAAAAAGCAATTGACTTGACTATTTATGTTCCGTCCCAAACTGCGCAGCTCCTTTTTTGTGCACGCTATCACTACCCATACTACTAACAAGCACCTTTGTGAATTTTAATACTTTTATGGGTTACATGATGCATTAAGGCGAGGCTGGGCTTTCCTAGCAACGAACTGTACCATAAACTACACGAGAATATGATAACAAATCATCGAAACTAAACTACGAACATTAAGTTTATGGGTTTATAAATTCTTGTATTTTACTTTCACCTTATACTTATTGTATGTATACCTACAAATGATGTACATTAGTTCACTTTCCTTTGGTTTCCCTTACTTTATTGCATGACACATTATTTTACATTAGTTTATGTTTTATGAATGCTGATTCAAGATAAGAATATTAGTACAGCTATTACGATTCAAGATTAAATTGTTCTGCTTCTGCTTTGCCCTTTGCAAATGCATTTATACAGTAGTAATGTAGAGGTATGGACTGTGGACAAGAAAACACTTGGTTTTAGTTAGCGATAATTACAAATGTGTATTCACATTCATCTTTTATATGCTAGAGAAGCACAGATACGCTATTTAATATGAAATAGATAGTAGAGGAGCATATATTTAGCAGAATGTAGGTAATTTGACTTTTGGCATCCATAAATAATTGAAGGGGAAGAATTGTCTTGAATATTCTACAATGTGAAATCTGTGTTATGTTGTAGATACAGAGTTTGTATTTTGTAAAACATGACCTACTGTACAATTTCCCTCTCAGCATTTCATTTCTCTTTACTTTACTACAGTTAAATACTAGGTATGTTAAGATTCTATTTAATAACAAGTTTAGGGAATGGGAAATCAGCACGTATTTTGTACTTACAACATACATATGTAAATACTATAGAAGAACTTAGAACATGTTATCTTCACACTAAATTAGTATAGTATAACGATAACGATTCTATATGTATATGTGATATATTACTTATAAGCTCAGTTTACTTAAACTAAGTACCTACCTATATAGGTACTTATTCTTAACACACAGTATATATTGTAAAGAAAGTAGAATATGTAGGTTGTGTGTAGGTAGAATAATAATAGAGGGAAGAAGAAAGTTCCTTGGGTAGCAATTTCAAAACAATTTCCTGTCGGCATTCCTAATTTATGCTATTTCGCTGTCGAATGGCAAAGCAGAGCAGAGATTCATAGATCTCGCTACTGATGAATAGATGGAGAAGAAAATTGGGAAAAATTTATTAGAACGTCAACAAGATTCATGACTCCAATTTGTTTGCAGATAGCGATAGTAGATTACCTTGTAACGAAAGTAGGACAGAAATAAATAGGGAAGAGCTGACATGGCGCTTTGAGGCTGCATAGTCAAATCATGCTGGAAAGATTAGTTTTCTAAAGGTGGAAATGGAAAACAATTCGAAATCCAATCTGGAACGTATAGCTCATTATTATGAACATTTACTAAAATTACATGCTTTTTGCTGGGTGTGTCTTTAACAGCAATGCAATTTAGTACTCATTATGCAATTTTGTTTACATTCAGTTAAAAACTGTTGCTTTATGTTAGTCTTTTACATTTGGCCATTAAAATAACGTAATAACATTATAATAATACTATTAGAAATAAAACTGTATGAATATCATGAATGAGAATAGGCTTTTTGAGATTTTTAATAGAATCCCATTATCTTGGAATATCTTTGGAGAAAGAAGATTTTCTGTATAAATAGATAGATAATAGAGGAGGTACTTATATAAGCTACTTTAATTTATATTGGGCTGGATGTGGATATTATGTTGATGTATGCGTAGTGATTGAGAGTGGCTGATTGAAGATGGAAAGGATAAGAATGAGCAAAGTTTTGTTGAAGAGCTCTTGAGATTGAGATTGGATCTTTCTTTTCATCCCATCACATTCGTGTCTATTGACTCATTCCAGGCTTTGACTGCATGACTTTGATAGTCTATCCATTATGGGCTTAGCTTTTGGTTTCCCAACACAACTTCTTCTTCTCTACAGCCAGTCTCCAGAAACTAGTCAGTACAGTAGTAGTCTGACTGAGCTAAGTGAAAACATCTGAATCTCTGACTACTCATATTATATATCTGTAGTAGTAGTACATAGCACAAAAGTAAAAAAGATAGAAAAAGGAAGAATGAGGTTGCTTATTTCCTTAGGGAAGCAAATAGAATATTGGCTTGTCGAATGACTTTCACTTCTACATAATCTACATGTTGTAGGCAATAAGGCCTAGCCGGCTTCGGTGGCCAGATTTAAAAAGATATATTGAATTTATAATTAAATTTTAAAGGTATTGAAAATTTAATGATTTAAGCTTATTATAAAATTTAAAAGATTTTGACATTAAGGTTGGCTTGATACTAACTGGGGAATTAATGCAAACTTCTGGCCCTAAATCAACCCGCATTTATGACTAGATTCTTTTCAAATTGTCCACAAAAATAGTTCATAGCATTATCTAGGACATATGTAGGCCAAAATTAATTGTTTTGAATTTTTAGTAAGTTTCCGACAGTTTAAAATTTTGGCAAAATTCCCTGTTGTCGTTACTAAAATTATATACAATATTTGGCGTATGACCACCGTAGCAAAAAATAAAAATTGTCTTTCAGCTGGATATGCTTTTAAATTTAGGACACATATGCATATACAGATAGAGTTACGGAGAAAGTCTATGGAAAAGAAAGTCTTTGTATTAACTATGTATTACAGTTGACTTGACTTTGACTTGACTTTGCTTTCTTTCTTTTTCTGTTAACTTTTAGCTGATGTGATGTGGATGTGGGCAGAGTTGAATAGAACGAGTTTTTTACGGGGCCCGACCAGCTCTTGTAGTAATTCCACATTATATTCTGCGACTATTATTCCTATTCCTATTACCATTACTATTACATACTATTAGTTAGCTAGAGCTTAAAGCTAGCTGCTACTGCTACTAATAGTGTAGTCTTTGTTATTGTAGGTGAAGTAAGTGATGTGGAGCGAAGGAAGTCTGTTTAGGGAAGGCAGGAAGTGAAAAAGAAATAGTCGAGGCTTCAGTTGACTTGTGTGGATGAAATAATTGGGCAATTTAGTAAAGTGCCTTTTTTGATAACGATCTCATCGTGGGGAACGCAACTTTACTTTACTTTCGGATCCAATCCACTAACTACTGTGTGTATTTGCAGAGAATACCTTTACTATACCAAATACACACTCTTCGTGGTTTGCTTTCTCTCTATACTATATAGTTCACAATTCACATCACATCGCATAACTTCTTCCCTAATATCAACTCTTCTGCTGAATTGACTTAAGACTTCGCTTACTCTACTTACTTTACTTTACGTCTCGTGTTAGCTCACCTTCCTATTTAATGTTTAACTTCAGTTACGTTGCGTTAAGTTACGTTACAGATGAGCTACCTACAAAATACGCTTAGGCTTACTTACGCTCCTTCATGTTACCCTTCCCATCAATAATACATTACTTTGCATTAGAGCTCTAAACTAACTATTTAATACAATATAGACTTTAGTTAAGTTTACAATGGCAAAGCAACTCACATTCTTACGGAGACAATAGCCAAACCGTTTCTAAACACTAAATAAATAATAAACTAAAGGGAAAGTGCATATAAGAAATACGAGAAGGAACTTTTCAGTCTAATAGCTTCCCAACTTTTAGGTTGTTAATTAATATCTTCTTCACTTTAGTCTTAGCCTGTCTATCTCAATTGCAAATACTTCGGAAAATACTTAAGGTCTAGAAAATTTTAGAGAATATTTTAACTTCAGCATTTTTAAATCTGCAGAAGCGACAGAGGGGCAGGAAACTGTAAATGTATCTTAAAAAATGGTTCTCTTATAATTCCCTTATCTTACAAGTAATTATCTGTGTGATTACTTTAATACCAAAATAACTTTTTCACAATCAATTTTTATTGGTGGTAATTACAATACTATACAGATAATAATATTGCATTTCCTTCCTTTTAAAAAATCGAAAAAAACTGCATTTCTGCATATTGTAAGTAGTTATTCCCAAATTGCTTCCGCGTTTGCAAACGTATCCCTTTCCTATAATACAAATATATCAATAGTACGTAATTGTTTTTAAATGTTGCAAAAAATCATTGCTTGATCCACTTTTGAAAATTATTCATCCCTGAATCCGAAATACTATTATAATTTTATATGTGTATATTACACTATCAAGTCTACAAATATGAAAATTGATTTTGGCAATTTCCCTGTGAGAAAATGAAAGAGATCCGCATTTGATTTCAGCTAAGAATAGTTAAGGTACCTTATTCTTGCAAAAAGTTTGAGGAACTACTAATGCTAAACGATTAAGCTAAAGAATTTATTATGAGAGTAAAGTTTAGTTGACTGTAAGGTAATGTTGATGTGATATGACGCGATATGATTATATTTTATACTCCTCTGTGATGTGAGTCGTCGCTTGAAGTTGAGTTGATTTTAGTTGAGAAGTGGATGTCTCCACACGAACCCCAAAGTCTCAATAGAATCAAATGAGAACTGAATTCAGCTGAAGTAGGAGCATTAAAGCGGAAGAAATAGTTTGGCCGAGCTTTTACCTACATGCCTTCCGCTTCTACCGAACTAAACATTATTTGGTTTCAGAACTGCTATTAGCAAAGTATTATAATCTCCTTTTACTTACTTATATATTATTGAAAGTTGTAAGTAGTACTTACATTACATAGAACAAGTCGTGTTCTGACTATTTTCATTTGAGTTTCATTTGAGCTAAATTGAGTTGAAAAGAGAAGTTTGCCTGAGAAGAGTGGAGAGAGAAAGAGGGAGAAAGTTGAAGGACAAGGACCGTGACACGGCATAGCACGATAGCTCCTTATTCCTTGTCTCCTTACTAACAGTTTTTCATGTTCCGACATTGTGTCACTATTTTATCGACTATATAAATAACCATTTCGGTTAAATACAATGCTCAAGTGCACTGTCTGCAGGGAATTCTCTTTTCCTCCTCTAACCAATATTTCAACTCTTATTATTAGTTACTTATTAGTTTATTAAACATGGAAATCTCTCTTTTGGCTCGATTTATTCATTACCTGAGTACAAAATGAGTAGGAATACACATAATATTGGTTGTCCGTTTCCTTAGGTCTATACTAATCCTTAATTCACATCCCTTTCTCTATCCATTCTGTTTTCCGATAGTTATTTCCCTTTCTTTACTATATTTAAGGTCAATTCGTAATTTATTTTTATATAATAATCCTACTATATATTAAGCAGTCCAAGGTTGTTTCTCCCCTTCCAAAAGTTTTTCTAATTCTACTTCTGGACATTTCATATCCCTAATCACTAACGCTTGCTTGCAAAATTACAAACCCTTCATTGCCTTATGAGCGTTTATTATTACTATCATTACTATACTTAATGACTAGCCTGGTATGATACAATGGGAATTTTTATATCAATGGGAAGATTAAAGGAATACTACATGATATGCTTACTATAATCAAATCCAATGAAATTCTATTATTTCATGGAAACGCCAGTAAAAATAGAACAAGTTCTGATTCTCATTTGATCAAGAAGCAAGATATACCGAGTTTTCCAAAGAAAAATGCAATAGAAAAACGTTAACTTTTATATTCGTAAATTCTAGTTAGTTGGATGTATCGCTTGCATATTTAAATGAAATGTATACTATTGTACTAGAGAGGAGCAGATCGTGACTGATTGTGATTTTGTAACAGTGAGCTGAAGAGTTAGATGAAACGAAACGAGAAGCATTGTACTTCCCATTCGTCTAGGTACTAAATTTTGTATGAAGGATGAATAAATGCTTGAAATGCATATAGTTAAAGAGAGACTGGAGTTTCCTATATAAATATATAAATATATCATTACAAAGACACTATACATACTACAGTAGAGTAGTAAATTGTATTTATCCTTCGTAGATATGTAGTAGGAGTAAGGAATAAGTGTGTGTTGTATTTAATAGAAGAGAAAGGTACATAGAACATACATTCTACATAAAGAGAGAGACATGAGTGAACAAATCCCAAACGAGAGAGCTGACTTGACTTGACTTGACTTATGTTACAAGGAAGTTTAACAGCAAGAGACAAAACGAAGGCAATCATATTCCATTCCTCTCGTGTGCATTTTATGTCATCCAACTCCAAATGCATGAACAGAGGAGATAAATACAACCGTGCCGACTAGACTGTGTAATACTGTACTATATGTTACGTATGTAGTAAGTACTATATGTATGTAATGTAACACAACTCTACACAAAGGAAATATAAATAGGTACCAGGACCAGAATAGTAGTAAAGGTAAGGTTTAAACGAGACTTGATACTCTGACTCACTGCTATGCGTCTCTTGTGTGATTTGAACTGAACTTATTGGATATTCAAACTGAATTCTACATCACATCGCTGTAATAACATTATATCTGTACGTATCTGTAGTAACATTGTAACCATTTACGAATTTACGCATTTACACAATGTCCTAACAATACACACGTACGTAGACTAGACAAATTGTATTTGTAGTCTGTCATTGTTCACCTTTACCTTCCACCCTCACCTTCGCAAGGAAATTATGCAATCAGATTATATGTCACTGAATACAAAATGAAGACGCGTACTACTACAACTCATAAGGACGTTAAGGAATATGTTTACCATGAAATGTAAGTATAAGCCAGTGATTACATTACTAGAACGGTAGATAGTACAAATACAATAGCAATAGGCATACGCAAGGTAGCTAAGGTATTGTTTCCCGCTATGTATTCGTAGAGTAATAGCGAAATACTTATAAGCATTATAAAAATGTATTTTTGTACTAAAAATCAAGAAGGGGATTGTTTATCTTTAGTTATTGAAAAACTGTCTCACTAAAATAAGTAATTGTGTTGCTTGCCTTATATTTAAATATTTAGTTGAACTAATTATGAGATTTGTATAGTAATAATTAGATGAACTTTCAGTCTCTAAGAAGTTAATACATTGAAAAGACACCCTTTGTAAATTCCCGAACAACTTTCCCTAAAAATTTATTGTTTGTACACACCCTGGCCAACACAAAATTTTCGAACTTTTTCTTATCAAAAATGGATTCTTGAAAAGTGTGGAAATTATATCATTAATATCAAAAATAATATCATACGTACTTCCTTACTTTCTATATGCACGATATTAATACGAAAAAAAAAATACATAACGCATTGAAGCACTAGATACGTAGCAAAGTCTTCAAGACACAATATATTGATAGTAAGTAAATATATAACTAAAAATAGCAATGCAATTAATATATCTTTTACTAACTACAAAGAATATCTTTCATGTCATACGTGTTGTATAATTCCCTTTCGGTTTTTAACCCGCCAGAGCCGAGTACGCGAGGCTGGCTTATTTATGTCACATTCCCTTTCCATCAGTGAAAGTTCACTTGAGTTCATAGACAGACAGACAGAAATTCGAGGAGACGTACGTTATTGTAAGCAAAGTACTGTACTGTGTGTAGTATAAGTATGATGATAGATTTATTAAGCATAGTCTGAGTCTGAATTTATATGATGAGCACGTCGGCGGCCCGATTGCGATTGACTTCATCTTAAGCTCAACTAAACATGCACAAATATATCTAATAAAATATAAAAAGCGCTCAGAATACTTTTAGTATAGGAAAACCTTCATGTGCATGAGTACAGTGTACCCTGTCTACTTAAACTGTACTAATACTCTGTCTGTAGTTATATAACATAAATAAATAAGTAAACGATTTTGAGTGAGAGATGTGCCTGACCCCTCGCTTCTCTGCCCACTTCTTAATGTTTTCAATTCATTCAATGTTCAATGTTCAATATTCAATATCCACTGTATTCACTACTCCATCCGATCAGTCGAAGTCCAATGACAGGACAGGCGGTGCTCTTTGATCTAATGTGATCTTTATTATAGAAGAGCAATTCACCTTATGTCCCATTTTGGTAATATTCATAGGCATTCCTCTTCTAAAAGCTTTCTCTGCTATAAATATAAATATGAATGCAGTCTCTGTATTGAGACAGATACAAAAAATAGAAAATCCGATTTGCTTTCACTTTGACTTTCTCCTTTCTGCCCATCTCATTTCTTTACTTACCATTTCGTGTATAAAGTTCCTTACGCATTTTCAAAAATAGAAAGCGTCTTATTCTTATTGTTACATAGCCAGGCCAGCCCTCAAGAAAAATCTTTACAATGCACGCATGCAATGCAATTCCAATTTCCAATGCCATGTCGTGTCATGCTACGCTAGACCAAAGCAAGTCAAGCCAAGCCACGCAATGCAAAATAAAATAATGTAAGTAACGTAAACTGTAAACGTATCTGTTCCCTATTCTTCTTCCAGTTAGGTAGATAACGTATTCAATTTCTCTCGACGACTTTTTCGGCTTTCTATTCTTCCGGAGTTATAAATAGAAATGCAATCTACTTATACTTCAGTGCATTGTGTTTTTCCTTCTAGAGAGCTTACCTAATGTTCCTAATGTCTTTGACCATATCTTACCAGAACTTGCTTTCCCTTTCTACCTATACTACAAGTATGTGCATTATAGTATTCAACTTTAATTTCAAGTTCAATGTTCAATATGAACCATATAGGTATACAATATACAGCAGTGCAACGAAATGTTATGTACTAAAGGAATAAAATAAATCCTTTCCTTCTCAAAGTAATGTAACTTATAGCTTGCGTACCATAAGAAGTGAAAGCAACGCAACCGTTGCGTTTCCTTGCTTAGAATAGAATGTCATTTCCCTTTAGCGTTTTAAGCGGAGAAAGGAAAACATAGGAAATAAATACTAAAGAACTAAAGGACGAGGTAAATTTTTTATTCGTTTAGGAAAATCCGAGAGAAATCCTCTAATATTTCCCTTTCCATTTTCCACCTGAATGAAAACATTATCTTCTATTGTATTCTGCTTCACATACAATATACTTACTTCATTTATTTTCTACATCTGCATCTGACTTTGTATGTACTACACTGAAATCGCTCTTGAAAATTGTATTTTTAAATTATTTCTTTTATGTCCACAGGCAAAAATCTGGCGAGATTGGAAATTCAAGATGAAGATTTGGTCCTGCAGTACGTACACATTTCAATTTAACTGAAAATGTGTAGTGGAAAGTGGAAAATGAAAATAGCTTTCAAAATCTTCAGGAAAGAAAAAGAAAGTGGAGAAAGTATTAAGAAGTTGAATAAGTTGAAGTTGAACTCTGCAATTAATTACTTACGAGTGGCAAATGATTGTGGACAGGAGCACTAGTGGTTTGGTTTTTGGAGTGGACTGCGTCAATTTAAGTAAAGAGGAGTCACCTAATGTGATGGCATGTCAAGTTAGCAGAAAACACAAAACCCAGCGCAGCGGGACACAGTAAAGTAATAGGGAAAGTCGAATCTCCTCAAATACTTGACTAAAGTAGTGCAAAGAGCTTTCACCTTTTACAAAATCTTAGTAGGAAGTGATAGTACGAATATACTTTCATTGTTTTCTGTACGCTCCTTTGCCTACAATTCTGTATGTACATATAAATGTAAGAAAGATATATTTTATACTTTAAGTAAAGCAAGGTAGAAGTAAAGAAGGTCGAAGATATAGGAGTTATAAAACTAGATATACTTATTACATGGATAGACTAAAATACTATATATGTATTTATATCTTCTATCGTAGCACGTGTATGTCTATATTTACTTTAGCAATAAGAAGTGAAGCGTTTATAATAAAGTCGGTGAAGGATATAGATTCATACGCAGTTGGGTAAAGTAAGTTCTAAGTGCACACTGTCCCCTATCTCTTTAAATGAAAGCAAAAAAGTATAAAGTGAGATAAGAGATACTATATAGTATATATCTAAACATAAGCTACATAGTGCAAAGTCACAATAATAATATTTGGAAGTGGCCTATACAGATAGTGGCCTTAACAGTATAGGGAACGTGTAGGTGAAAGTATATATTTACATGGATGGATGTAGAAAAGATAGGTAATGTATATAAGAGGAAAGGAGAACATCGTATCGTAAAAGAGAAAGCCAAAGAGTTACATTGCATTGTAGTAGTGGAGTATCTTTGTACTTTGTAGTGTAGTATTATTGCTACTACAGATACATAGGTACTTCTACTAGAAAGTGAAAAAGTGAAAGTCAAGTGAAGAAGATTCGAGTTGAGTCGTGTTCTCTAGCAATCTTAGAAAGGCAGACGAGTCGAATCAAGTCAAAAAGGAAAGGCTACTTATAAATAGAATCGCATGTGTTCTTTACACTATTACTACCTCTTACAAAGGTACCTACGTAGACACAGACATAATAAAAGTACCTACATACTACTGCTAAAGTACTTTGTACTGGAAATTCAGTGTAGACGTGCTCAAAGTATATTTTAGCAAAAGTGTGCAGATATCACGTAGTTATAATCGTAGTACTAACTTAGAATGAAAGTAGAGTATAATACTTTTAAGTACGAACATCTTTTTTAGTGTTGGGGAAAGTGAAAGTCTTTTGCAGAAATGAAATCAAAGTCTGAATTTCATTTATACAGCAAATACGAAACTGTACATGTGTTATTGCAATGCAATTTGAAGTGAGAGTAGGTATTGATAGCAGGAAGACGCCAAAATTGACTTAGCTAAGCTGTAAGCTAACTTCTTATTAAGCGATGATAAGTAGTTTGTTATGTACTAATTGTATTTATCCGCTATCAAGCATTTTTAAAGGAATGCTTTACAACGAATTTCCCTACAATGTTTATGTGACTTTGTAAACTGTTACAGTTTGGGAAACATTTTTTCTATTAATTCTCATTAACAAGCTTACTATTACTAGAAACTTCCAAAACATAGTCGGCTAATTATTAAAGTTACTGTAACTATGATTATCCACAATGAATGTAAAACCTATTATCAGTATACAATGCAGAAACGTTGCTTTACTGCTAGACAATATGAAGCATTAGTTGCTATTTACATATCTGATTTCAATAAACTATTGAATTACAATAAATATTAACGCAACTATAGTATTGGCAAAATATAATGTACACATTCTTACCTGTAAATATTATGTATAGTAAATCGCCATCTTTAAAGGTGTCTTGAATAATTATTTATATAATTTTCTTCATTTCAGGTGAAGAAAAGTCTCATTTAGCTCCCCTCGAATTCTCTTCCTATAAAAAATAAAATATATATGAATACGACACGCTAAATAAACTAAAATTAATACCCAAGCATACACCCAACCGACATGTATTAGCTTTCTCCTCTCATACAACCCTTTTTCTCTACATGCATACATTGTACATAGGTTAGTTTTATTTTAAAGTCTCTTAATTCTTTTCCCAAAGCACCCGGTGTTTTCCTTTGGGAAAATTAGTTACGGTCATTGTGTCCGACTATGTACAATGGTAAATGTAAGTGTATGTACACAAATTGAGTAAAACTCATATAACTATATTACAAGATTGTGTTATTGTAATTTTTCAGCACAAACAATACATCAGATTTAATTATATTCTAAAACTTGCATGCAACAATGCATAGCTGTGTAAAAAATGATGTCTCTAGTTTGACGGAAAGTTACCCTCCATTTTCTTGTAGTAGTTTAATAAAACCTGGAAAGAGTGATGAATGGGAATTTTATGCATTAAGTAGCCTTGAGTCCTAATGTAGATTAAATTTTCTAACAGGGAACTCTACTGTTTTAGAATTGTATAAATAGTTGCATATATTATAATGCGTGAGTCTGGTAAGATAATGCCTTGGATTTGTTCTAATACGACCTGACATTTGCCAAGTAAATTTTTTAAGGGAGTGTACAGTGTTCCATAAAACGTAAGGAGGGAATTTCTGGGATAGAAATTACTTAACTGGAGAATTGAAGGAGAAAGCCGAATTATCAAATTGTGTTCCTTGTCTGGTGGTAGATTTGTGTTCATGTACTTTTGTGTGTGTGTGATGCGATAAGTATAGAGGAGTCGGCTCTGCTATTATTGAACACGACACGAACACGTTCCTTCATATCATAATAATATCGTGGTCCTAACTCTAACTCTGGCGTGATTCTAACGGGCGGCCGGGTAACATGCATACCTTAGAAGAATTCAGAGTTTTTCTTTTCCTTCGTTTAGTGATGTGAGTGCGGATTTGACAAATCACACGCAAATCTCTTATGCTTCGATTGAATCGGAACAAATCAGGAGTGAGTGACTTTCTTTACACATAATATACATGTTGTAGACCGTAATGTACATCTGGCAGTCAGAACGTGGCATTATAACCACAAATCTACACGAATGTCCAAAAATAACCTTAAGGTTTAGCTTTAAGAAATATTTGGAATCATTTTTCGGGAAAAAAGTATGCTCAGAGATAACTGAATAAAAATTGAAATACTTTTACAGTATTTCAAGATAAAGTAAATACTGTTAAGCACACCAAATTAGCAAAATGCCTTTAATAACAAATTCACTAATGATTTAATGCTAAGCAAACACTGTTCAAAGCTACCTGCTAAAATCAGTAGGATGTATTAATAAAAAATAAATTTAAAATTATAAATGGTATTTATGTGTGACTGATATTCATTTGCATCTGCGGCATATATTTTCATCGCATATATTCCTAAATGCATTCGTTGCCTTTTTGTCAGCCAGCCTTTCCCTAAGTCCTAGCTGCTCCTCCACTTCGTGGTTCGTGTGGGATTTGTGGGTGTGAACGATAGTGGTGCATTAAATTTCTCCTTCTACTATATATAAACTGCACATTTAGCTTGATGCAAGAATGTGGACGGGATTTTATTATTCACTTTAATCCAATCGGATCAAGTAATGAAATACCTTCATGCCTCTGCCATGTTTATTAAGTATACTCATATACTGTGAAATAGGCATTAAGCTTGAAAGGATTTTTTTGTAAGAGAAATTTAAAAACAAAGCATTGATTTGCTCGAAAAGAATGAAGCAGTTTATATTTACATTAATTTTAATCTAAAATTAATACTTATACCTAACAGTGCAGTGTATGTGTGTATATAAATACATTTTGAGAATAAAATTCGTTTAGTTATACTGTACTAGTAGGAGCTGAATGAATGTGACTTGAGTACAGTGCTCTGCAACAGCGATCTGATATAATTTTAACTCTCGGCTTAGATTGCTCTGCCTTATTCTCGAAGTGAGTGAGTTGAGTTCTATTCTGTAGAGTCGAGTTGAGTTGAGGAGAAAGAGGCGTGAGAGACGCAGAGAGAAAGTGTCGACTGGTCATATGATTGATTGCAGAAGTAGAATTAAAAGCTTTCCAAATCCGATTTTCTCCCTTTTATGTATATACTACATAAATGCTTCTCAAATGCTACATACTACATATATGTACATACTGATAGTAAGTAGTAGACCCACAATCTCGGAAAGGATAATGCTTACATTGCATACTATATGTACTTATACAGTATATACTTAGATACAAAGTTTAAGCCAAATTATAACATTTGATTCTGTGTATTCGAATTAAATAGTACATGCTCTCCATTGATAAGAACTTACTATTCTCATTGAGAATTGAGACAAAAAGGGTAAATATGTGATAGGAACTAAAATTCATGCCTCTTGTACCATGCAGTGTCACAGAGATTGGAATTTCCTATTTTATAGTTAAGTATGCACTCGATATGCATTATGTAATAAGCCTATTAGCCCGCCCGAGTGTGCGAGGCTGGCTTATGTAATCGCAATGTCTGTCTGTCTGTGTGTCTGTAAACACTCTA
>JAQFYC010004949.1:0-15621 GCA_034694165.1 Tomocerus mixtus | reverse complement strand
TACACAGTCTGTAATTCCCGTCGGCCCCTAAGTTCCGCTGGCTGTAAGTTCTCAGAGTCTGTAAGTATCGGTCACCATATATATTGGTTTGCTTATTTGAGAAGCGAAACGCGAGGTGGATACGTCCTTTCCCTTTATGTGGCTATATAGGTACACATATGCTACAACCTCTAGAGATAAAATTATATGTATTGCCTGCGTATTGTACTTTATTTGCATGTGGGTCCATTCATATGATTAAATTGGTCTTTCCCTTCGGCTTTACTCGCTTTGACTCTATTCACTCTAATTTGATTCACATCCGTCTGCTGTACCAAGCCAAGGCCTGAATTAAGTTGAGATTGCCATTTATTATCACAGCGTGTGTCGTTCACAGACAGAAAGGCAAAACAGTCAATTCATTTATCCTGATAACGTATAGAGCATGCATGCACATCAATATCACAGTGTTTAGGAAATATCTAGGAAATTCCATCCATTTATTTTATACATTTTATAATAATCCAGTTTTTCCAACACTCTTCAACCGAAACCCCAAAATCAGTTTTCACTTCATCGACCAACATGCACAATATATTAGTATCTGTACAACCAATGAAATCAAGAGAGTCGATTTGGAACATGTAGACTAAAGCTGTTACCAATTCTTGTAAGTTGGAACACCTAACTATAGCTCCAAAAATAGTATTCACGGTGCAGCTTCAAAGGCAATACTTTAATATAATATTATATTCAAAGTGTTTTAATGTTTAATCTAAAACTAAGATGTATTTTGCATTGAATGGGGTGGTTGTAACTCTTGTTACTGATGTTTCAGTTCTCTGTGCTGTAGTTTAACTAAATTACTTTAAATACAAACAAATCTTTGAATACACACAAAGACAAGAGCTATATAGCATAATCATATCTTTACTTTAGGTAACGTACCTCCTATTTAGCTGATGAAAGGAAGAGATTGAAAAGTTGTTATTTATGTATGTTGATTGACGCAAAGATCATACTTCTATTAGCAAGCAGTATTAAACGTAACCATGCTACTACTCTATTTGAAATCTGTACTTAAATATACATGGAAGTTAACTAAAATAAACTAGAACATGATGCACGGTCTCCCTAAAATCTAAAATTATACATACTGTATGTTAGTCTAGTCCTACGTAGTATGTTATACATATCTAAGAATATGTACAATTTTTCTTACATCCGAAAACTGTACTAGAGTCTGGCTTTAAGAATCAGGAAACGTTTGCGGAAATAGTAAAATAAATGTTGAACTTTATTCGACATAGTATATACTTGAGATATTTTTGTACTGTTTTTATTATACCATGTCCTCATCCGTTAAGATTACTATGGGTTATATTCAACTTCATCATTAAAATTCGTCGCGTCAGCGGTGGCTTATTGTGAGTTGTTGAATGAGAAGACAACATGGCCAGATTTCCCTAGAAGTACATAGTTATAAAGTAAATTCAAAATAAACCAGATTCATTGGAACTCTTTCCTTCATGTCCGAGTAAGTGGGATCTTAACACTCCGATTTTTCGACGAAGATTTGGAATAAAATATTAGTTTTTGTTACATGAGTAAGTATGTACTATATACTTACGCAATGGGTGTAATAATGTGCTTAAGTGAGTATCTATGTATCATAAACAATAAATAAACTTTATACTACTTTTTGTAAGACAAAATACTCCAGTGAAAAGTTACACAAGAAAGCCCGTCCTGATAAGGTTTCATATTCCATCCTTGGGGGTTTGTTATTGATATACCCTTCCACATTTAAAATTAAGAGGCTTAATGATGATTAGTGCATATACATTTAGTCATTATATAGAGTTTTAAAATATTTTCAATTAAAAATCCTTGTTGGAAAATATTTAGGTAACTTGTCCCACAAAGGAGTGTAACATTTTTCTTGATATATAGAAGCGGACAGCCATTCCATAAGCCATCCTAATATTCTGAACAGGCTCCATCCGAAATTTTTATACATGTAGCTACTGTAAAGTTAGTCATAGAAGGTCTAACAAGATTTTATGGCTCAATTCTCTCGTCATAACCCTCCATTTGTCTCTCAGATATATATTTGCAAAAATAGATCAGGCCCGTAACTAAGGATGAGTCTCAACATAAACAGCATACGGTTTATCCCCTCATATTTCCGTTTGTGTATTCCAAACCATCCTAGATATCATGTCGGTTGGAAGGAGAGGGAAGACAGTTGAAAGCATTGGCAGGCGAGATATTTTGACGGGATAGGATTTTCGAACGCATCGTCTCTGTGTGAGGTGAAAGCGTTTGTATGTAAATAGTTTTAAGAACACTAGAACCTAACTTATGCAATATCATATCAAGACACTAGCTTACTCTTACTTAGACAGTATGTGTAAAATGTACAAGTACTGTACTGATGTCTCAATTTGTACTAGTATAGTGAATAGCGTATTAGTGTATAGCATCACGTCTTATGTCAATATTTGTGTAGTAGAAATAGGGAAGACGATACCTACGTCCATGAAAAAACTTACGTGGGTAGTAATTGCAGCCACAAAGAACATCCGTAAACATTTCGTCTACATTGTTATACCGATCTAAGAAATGTAATACCATTTTCCTTAAGCTTTTAAAATCACCATACCCTTTTGTTTTCGTATTTCCATATTCGTATTTTCTTGCTAAAAGCCAACAAAAGTTCATTTGTCGCCTTCGCCTTTTTTCAACCATGAAAATTCTACGCACATAACATCGTCCACATAAATTGAAGTCAGTTTATGTGTACGGTTTATTATCATTAACTTTTAGTAACTATTTATAGAACAATATGGCCCTGCGATACATGTGAACATTCGTTGGACAAAGGGTTGAATTTAAACGTACTGCTTTCTCCAATATCTTTATGGCGAAAAATTATTTTATTAAGTTTTACAAAAAGTTTCATTTTTGTTGAAACATTTTATGATTTTTATATTTAAAGCCAAGAAAACTACAAGCTTTCGTCAATCTGCAAAAAGAGGAGATTTATCCTATCTTTACACAGCTTACGGACTATGGACACACTACAGGAAGACTTCAAGAAGAAATTGTATCTGCAATAAAAAATTTACGTAGATAATTTTAATATATAGTATTTATTTTAAATGGAATCATATTCTGGAGCAGGTTAGGTCTATATAATTTATTTGAGTCTATGCGTAAACCATAGTAGAGACAGTACACAAAGATAGGAACCTCACATAGCTGAAAAGGAAAACATGATCATGTATTAAATAAATCTATGCAAACTTCCACAGTCAAGATTTTGGGCATATTGATATAAAAAACCGAAACATCAAAACATAAATTATTTGCTTTGTCTGTGATATGTTGCTGTTATGTGAAAGGTAGTTATATATTATACAAACTATTTATATGTATGTATCTATTTATGGATTTTGTTTACTACATATATCTAGTATTTGCCAATTAAATGTCGTCAAAAATACTAGAAGATAGGGGAATCATAAGAAAACTGTACGGACGTCATTGGCCATTAATGAGATAATGTATCGTTAGCAAGCACAAGGAGAATGGAAATGGCTTAAGATGTCATTGGTGATATATAGTGGATGCGAGATGCCTGAGTAATTGCAAAAGAATTCAATCTCAATGGTGTACTAAAACCAATTGAAGCCAGGTACCACATGCACCTCAAACTATATGTATGCATGTTGAATTTCAAACTTAAGAAATCAATAAAATAATAAGATTCTACTTATTTTTATCAGGGATTAAGCACATATGAACATAAAGCATAGACAAATGGTATCTTCTGCTGTTATCTGCTTTGCAATTTGCAACAATATAGAAAGGCAGGCTGATATGCAATATCTTATTCTGTATCAATATGTATGTACAACACATTTGATAAAAGGAGTACGAAATTCATGTACAAATATTTGCATTGTCCAAAAGTAAACTTTTAGACCGATTGTTGTTTGCCTTAAAACATTGGACATTATGCAAGTGTAATATTTCCTGGCACTGTGGGTCGGTGCCTTCAGTACATAGACTACTCTTATTTAGTAGTTATAGTTCTATCTGGTATCTTGTTGACTCGATCATATTTTGTAATCATATTTTACCTATCTGGTCTTGCGAATGAACGAATGGTAAACAAATCCTCCTGCTTTGACACGGTTCTAGTTCTGGTCTGCTAACATCTACAAATACATAACCCTCAAGGATTTATAATTCCTTCGTAGCAGTAACTTATACAATGTGTATCCTGTACAAATAATTCGTCGCTCCCCCAGTCATTCCTTTCATACAGATATTTGCTAGACTCACTCTTGCCTAGCTACTACATCATCACAAATATTGTTACACAACATTACACTTCGATTCCAGGACATATCAACTTATCAAGTTCAAAGCTCATCGAAGTCATACCCAGTCAGTGATAGGTAAAACATCAAAAGGCAAAATAAATAATTAGACACGCAAATACACTAGTCTGGTTATATCTGGTTGTAAGTTAAACAAACAAGTAGCTATCTCATTTAAACCTTTAGCTTTGGTCTGTCTCTGCCATTCAATTCTGATGATACCTATGTAACTCTTACATAATAACACGTAATAACACTACGCACTACCAATATTAGAATTAATGACCAAGCTACTTAGGTAGGCAATGGTATTTCATTTCCTATGCAATATTTATAGGAAAGTAAATATCTGTAAGTTGAGCTGTTCTGTTGAAGTACGAGTGGGACATATTATTAGGAAATACAAGCTATGAGTGTAGAGTGTCTATGATGCTGTGGGATGGTAAAATCTCTCATTGAATAATACTCATCTACCCAAAAGTAATTTTCGCTAATGAGAAATTCGTTCAAGTGTTTCTGATTTCTCAGTGGGTGTTAAGGGGAAAGAAAAGGTACGAGCAACTCAAAGTTTTAACTATGTCGCATCGAATCAAAAGATTATGCGCACACTGGCCATGAAGATAAGATTTTAGTGACTGCAAAAGGCTATTCTTACTTGCAATTGGGCATTAAAATAAACCTTTAGCTTCAATTTTAACTTTATAAGTACACTTTACCTTCCATAAAGTCTGTAATGCTTTTAGCGACACTAATTGCTATTGCCTTTCTTTCGCTATTATTTATGTATTATGCAACTGGAAAGCGTAATGGAACCTATTGCTCACTATATACCATTACCAATACCGATTACTATACAAACATTAGTTCATCTACTACAATTTCAATACTGCAAATGATAAATACTGTAAGCGTGTTGTTCATCAACCTTAGCCTATATTTCATAAATAAAGTAAATGAATCCTTTAGTACATGTGTAGATTTAAGTAGATATACCTACCTATACATACGTAGCTCCCTTGGTAATATGGAACCGCTATTCTTAATAAACCTAATGGATATCTATACACAATGCCAAAGCTACTCTATTAGTATACATAGGCAGCTTGGATACTTACTTTAAATATAGCAGTGATAATGACACTAACTATTATTATATGCATTAATTACTTCACTTGCTATTCATCAACGATTTGGTTGATTAGTGCTTGGCCTTGCCTTGGCACGGTAAACTATGCGTACCTAAACATGTGAATTGCTAACTACAAATATAAGTAAAAATTTCGTATGTAAATACTAATATCATTTTGAATTGACTTCTCTCTTCTGTTTATTTTTGAGCTTATAATAATAATCTACATCATCTATTCCATAATCAATCCAAGCAGGAGGAAACAAAATAATAGATGCAGAAAATCTATTGATTCTAGTATAATAGGTATTTTATATGTTTAGTGCACATAATATTACCAACATTACATAATATGCATCTTATAGTATTTATCCACATTAATTACTTAACCATAAGATTGCATTTTACGACAGTAATAGGTAGTAACTTCTGGAACTTTTGCGTAAAGGTCTCTGTTTCTAATATAATATGTGCGTGTGTCTCAATAATAACTTTGTTTGTTAGTAATGCTACTGCATCATAACATAATCATAGAGTACTAATAGGTGAATGGCATTTGCGTGTCTTTTTGTGTTATCACACTACTGTTTGTGTTTGTTGTTGACTTACTTCTTACATTTTTGAATAATTGTGATATGTAAACGTAAAAAGAGGATTATCTCTGGCTTTTTGAAAAACAGCCCACCGGAGAAAGACTCGGGAACAGGAACTACAACGGGAGTTACTATTCGAGATCCCGGTGCTGCATCGTTGATCCAACAACGCAAAAGCCTTCTTGGCCGGCCTTTGGGATTCAGGTTTGCTATTTTCCCAGATTTTATTTAACTAAGTTTTAATTTTACCATCCTATAAATTGCAGTTATGTAAAGCACATACGCATTACACATAAGCAATAGCTTACCACTTACCACATTTACACTACTTACACGTACTTTCGTACATCTTTAAGTTTTCATTGCAAAGAATTCGATCTAGTATTACATCACATCATATTATTAATTTATTATATTATTAGTATTATTATGATTTGCTGTCAAAAATACACACCTTTAATTTTATGTATTTTAACTTAGTTACACTTGTTTCGACTATGCACTATACAGTGATATATTTGGCGTCTGTAATTTGGATGAATTTATTTAGCTATGGAACATGGAATCACATTCACATCAATTCACACGATATTACATTGCAATATTATCTCTTACAAATGTTCCAACAAACATTATTTGCCAAAGTAGTCATCTATACTACGAGTTAAAATTAACATTCCTACCTCTATTAAGCCACTTGTATTTCAATAGTGTGTCAATTGTTAGTTTTTAGTAAGTTCATAATGAATTACCATTTTATCATAGTAGTATATACTTATGTACGCCAAATAATTGTGTGTTTATAGTCGTAGTGAGTGAAAGTAGTTACTTAACCTTATCTAATCATTAAAATTGTGGTACACTACTTTGTAGATACTAAAAAACCAATTTTGAGACATTTTCGTGTGTTACTTACATAATGTTTCTCTGAATATAACAACCTTAACCGTTTGATTATCTCAATAATACGTGAGAAATTATACTTTACTCCTTAAAACGTACCTATGTATGTGTTTAGATTTAATAGGCATATGTTTATCAAGCTTTTTGTACTAATGATAACTTATCGTTGTATTTAGTGTAGGTATACATTATACATGTACATACACCAGTCACTTTCTAGTCTATTTATAGCAAACTAAATACGTAACTGCATTTTTTCTATGGTATTGTACTTCTTTCAATCTACTTATTGTTAGTATCTGTACATACTTCAACTTCACTCACACTCCAGCAAAGTAAGTATCAATTGAATGCACTTTTCCATTTGCCAAAACCACAAGGCACAAGGTACTTTACTTAATATCCTCATAATACAAATCCCCTACCCACTATCCACCTTTATATTTCCTATAGTAATAAATATATGTACTGTATACTTATCTAGTGTAGTGTACTGTAGTGTAGATAGTGTAGAATGTAGACTTTCTTTGATGTTTTAGTATTGGGAAAAGTAGTTAGATATATATAAGTAGTACAGTAAATAGTAGTTAGTACGTAGTTGTAATAGTTTATCACTTAGAAATTCCTTTGTTAGTTTTTATCTTGTCATCTGCTAAATAGAAAGGTTTTACGTTGGTTCTACCATATCTAAGCATGGGTACTCCTTCAGTATTGTCCCTTAGCACTCCAATGTTCTTCCTCTACTTACAATTTAGTTGGAGAAAGTATAAGTAGTAGTACAATGGAGTAAGTACAATACAATACATAAAAGTAATTGTCTGATAAAAAGGATGGACTACATCGGACTGAATGGAGCTGTTGAATGTAGTCCGTCTGTCTGTTTGGGCAGGACAAGCAGGAGAGATGCAAAGTACCGAAAGATGCAGTCAAAGCTCTACAACTTCCTGGAGAGGCCACGTGGACCCAAAGCTGTCGTTTACCATATTATCATGTAAGTTCTACAACTTTTGATTACAGTGTTGTGTACATTTCTATTAATTTACTATAGCTACTAGTATTCTAAAAGTATAATAGATAGTCTGTTATCTATTACTATCGTCTATCGTTATTATTTCATTTATTTATGTTTACAATAACGTGTAATTGTCCTGGACAGTCCAAAAGCATTCAGACAATAAACGCTACTACCTTTCACTTGACTTTCACTGTCTACTTGCATATGTACATCTACAACATCAATAAATACAGATAGTAGCATAAATACACACACTTATCATTCTCGTTTATGAGTAGTTGCACAAAGCAAATACGCATGTTGCCAATAATGCGATGCAAGCATTCACTTCATACATATTAAATGCTTTAGTTTGATAAAATGGTCTGTAGGACTATAAATTATTTTTAGTGCATACATTTATGCATACGTACATGGAAGATAAGCAGCGGAGTAATATTTACCTTGTCGTATTACTATGTCTGTCTATCGTGTACATATTTAATAAGTTATTTATAAGGTACATATTTGTATACTATATTTAAGCATACAGTATATAAGCACAATTAAGTCTACTACACAAAAGTAAAACGCATTTGCTGCCCATCCATAGATAAATAATAAACTGTGGCAAACAGCTGTAACTATGTAGTGGTAATTTATTTACATAGTTGACCCCCTATAAAAGAAATCGAAACCGTATTTAAGAAAAGGGGCAGGGTAGGGGGAAGGGGAGGTGAGATTTGGCCCACTTTTGCAGAATTTCTTATTCAGGGGACACATTACTCAATTCTGAAAACATAATTTAAAAATGTTGAACATTAATAGGAAAAAAGAGGGCTCAGACAGAAAAATAGATAGAAAGATACATACAAACATACACAGACAGAACTTCAATGCATTCTTATAGTAATGTAGTGTACCACTACATAATAATGAGGAATTTTTATCGATATACATTAACTATAGATTAACTATAATTTACACTATAGATTTTGTTGGTCGGTTCGGAGTACGTAAAAAAGTATGTTGACATACTGCATGCTATGTTATATTATGTTAAAGATATTGTTTTTCAGTGGAGTATGTTAGTGAAGTAGGTAGCTCTTAAATATCATAGACACTCCTAAAACAAAATCACTCAGAAATATACCATATTACTTTTATTCCTTTTATCTTGCCACGAACAGGATGTTAATCAAATTCTCAAAATAATTGAAAGCGTAGTCTCTCTGGATTTTTATTAGTATTTTCTTTATCTTATCGTTGATACGTCCATGTTCATGACTATAAATATCTTCTGTGCCAGATCGCACGATACGTTGTGGTTAGTTAGTTAAGCAAGAGTAGAAAGAGAATGGGGAAACGCGTGAACGTGTGAAGGAATGAATAGTGGGATCTGAGAAGTGAGAACAGTGAAGAACTGTGCATGCCTTAGATTTACTTATTTATCTACATGTATTTCGGTATGGATCTGTAATACTATTACTGTGTGTACTGTACTAAGTCTTCTACACATGTGTGTAGAATGTGTAATGTTATACATAGACATAACATAGATTTGACTTAAGGATATAAATGATATACTGTAATGTTGTGGAGAAAGCCGTGTGGGTGGATGAGACATTGCATTATTAGCTAAAACATACTTCTTACACGCATTTATAGCACAACTGTGTGTTAGGACGTATCATAATATAATATAATATAATATTCCTTAATATGTATTAGCTTACTGTAACCATTTATACCTTTACGCGTACTTTTTCTATTCAGTTTTCATTTATTCAGTTAGCTGTGACTGAGAGTGAATAAAGTGAATGCGCTAAGGAACCAGAAGCATTGCATTAGATGAAATCAATAGTTTTTTTGCTTATTGTCCATCAGCCAGTTTTTTTTATTTCAATAGAAATTTTTCACAAGGCTCTATGTGAAAGATATAATGTATAAAAGATAGCTCAGTATAGGTATTATACGAATTCTATCATTCCTCTTTCTCAGTTTACTCATTCAATTTACTTTAGTTAACTTCGTTTTCACTTTACTTCTTTTGTGATATTGTATTGGTGGACAAAGCTATTGATAATAGTTCCGGTTTAACATCTTGAGCCAAAATACCCATGCTGTGACTATATATCAAAACCTTTTTGCAAATGTAAGATATACAGGTTGTCTGCTATTGTATTACATTGTCAATATGTGGTATTCTGTAGTGTTATGTAAACAATGAGCAGCAATTTTGGTGCCACATGCAACACGGTATCGAATTTCAGTCTTATTCCTTATTTTTATGTATGGGAAGATGTTGTCCAAAAGGAAAACCCGCCATAATGCCAATTATTGCAAATTCAAATATTTGTCCTTGAATGAATATTGCGATGTGGCCGTAATAATAATCATTATCGTGTATATAACATTTAAAGTATTAAAGCACTTGGAGACAATATTTATGTCTCCCAGCGGCGGAGGGGATAATCTACATTCTATCGGAAAAATTATCGGCCGGGCCGCAGTGCTGCGGCCCGTATAACTGCTCAGTTATACGTAAACGGCCATATTGTCCCGGTCGAGATTTAATTTTTTCATTTATTTTGTAAACACACAAGGAATGATAAAAGTGTGCAAACAGTACGAAGTACCGACTAAATTGAGAAGAATATCAAGAATTCCTTAAGTTACAGCGGAGCAAACTTTGTCCACTAGTATTTACTTATCGTCAAATATATTTGCTTTGCTAAAACCCATTACTGTACACACTTACTAGCAAGTGAAACGAAAGGAGTGTCCAGCATCAATTACAGTATCGATGACAAAATAATATCGGACATTCTATCCGACCACTGCACTGTCAGTTTGCTTTAGAATGAATAGCGCACATCCTGTCGGCTGTCCAATCTAATGTGTACATACATATTGGTAAAAGCACATTTGCAGGAACAACTTTATGCACTAATAGCATTGTGCGGAAACTTCATTGGTAAAAATGTCCTGAGACTTAAGTAAATGTGGTAACCAAACATTCTTCTTATGCATTCAAGACATGACTCAACTAATGGACATCATATTTACTTCGATATTCCTTCCTAACAAGGAGGTATTTTCTAAGAAAACTTAATGGACAAACGCAGAATCGTTTATGATACAATAAACTGGTAGACTCGATAATCTCAAAGCAGAACTTTCTCTGCTTTATTTCAGCAGTTTCAGTATTTTACAGACCTCTGGAAAATCGTGGATTAATAAAAAAAATTAATACTACAATTTTTTTACGAGTGATATAAAGCTCTCATAAACTATCTGTAGCGATGCATTCGATCAAGCCCGTTGAACATTGGAATTTACTACAGCAGAACAGTAATCAAATCACTAATCGTCATAAAGGACAACACAATTAAGTTCAAAACTATTGGAATATTGTTGTAGTTTAGATTGCCATTATAATATATGTCTGTACTACAACGCAACTGTTGCAAAAATATATTTTGCTCATGCTTTTCAGTTACTTAATTGTCACTGTTACCCTTTTCATATAAAAGTCGCAGCATCAGCAGCGTAGACAATGGAGAAAGTTTTATAGTTTAGACTTTCACTATGTAGTAAATGGAATAAGCATACGGAAGCAAATCCTTGTATACTCCTGTCTCTATTGTTACTTTTAGTAGCAAAACGGTGAAAATGTACAATCTAAGTATCAATTAGTTGTGACACTCATTGTACATAATCCAAATGTGCTTCCTTAACCTTTTACAATACTCATGCACTCGTCCTCACAAAATGTAAATTTAGGAAGATTTGCCTCAAAGGAATTTTACGCCATTGTTGCATCTATTTAAGTCAGTTTGTTCACAAGGACGTCATGGCTGATACACGTAATACATACTAGGCTAAAAGGTTGCATAAATCGATTTATACAGTCTGTAGGGCTAACAAGTGCAAATGCCTGTGCCAAGGAAATAGCGAAAGAGTTAAGAATTAAGATCAGCAGTTCTATTTGTATATTTTTCTTTAAGACTATGGGAGGCAAAGTCAAATTTTCTTTCCAAAGTTCGTCTGCCTATGCGTCATGATTTTCCGCTTTAAAAAGCAGGAAATAATTCAAGATGTGATGATGAATGAGGTGAAAGATAGGCTTTCCATGACGTAGGATATCATGAAACAGTCAACGAACCAATGTTTAAATGAAATAATGCATACTTATTATTTAGGAGTGCTGCTGGTAATTACAAAGAGGTTAAATTAACTTGCATTTAATTTCTAACAATCATTTTTAAAAGTCAAGAAATACTTCAGGGCACTGGGCAAACCGGAATTTAACAAAAGAACTAAAATATTATCGATATGGCAGTTTTTTCAATCATTTGCACTAGTGTTGTTATATCAGTATAAAATGAATAAATGCGCAGCACTCACTTGCACGATAGGACGGAAGTATTTATGTAGTGAAAGTTTTAGTAGCTACGCGTACATACATTTAACATTCCCTGTCAAAAGCAGTTATACCGCATAAAAAGTTTATGACAGTTAAACAGAATGGGGTTGACATTATTATGCTAAATACTGCAAATAATATTTTTACTTGCTAAATATAATATCTGCATAACGGCGATAGAACGGAGGGAGGAAGTAGTTAGTACTTAATAGGGACGAGGTCCTCAATGCTGTAGGAGGTAATTCTATTGCTCATGAAAATTAGTATCTACTACATACGGAAGGTATGAAAATTAGTGATCTCATTATGCCTAGCCTAATATGCTCTAGTTCAAAGTGTTATGGGCTAATTCATAGCTGATTATTTTACCGTAGCATTAACTTGCCTACTATGATTTGGGATCACGCCAAGTCCATTCAGTGTATAGCTTATCTTGAATACAGGTAGTGTACGATGCACAGTCTGAATTTTAGGAGGATAAGAACGGAAAATTTTTACTCTTAAGGTTTCCTATTATGTATCGTAAATGAAACACTACATACTGATATAAGTATGTTATATGGAGGCAAATTTGATCACATAGATGATTGTCCAGTGGGCAGGCCACTTTTTCGGGCCCATTGCAAACTACTCAATATATGCATAGGGAGCTTGAGGCTATCATTTACACCATATCACACATAGAATTGCTAATTGCCATAAAAATTATAACCAAGTATTAACTCAGCATATTATACAATCTAGACTGGGAAATTAAATTTTAATAGCTATACATACCAATTGCAATTAGCTTTGATATATTGACAAAGGTAAACGCTAACTTCGGTAAATTTGCTTATGTTTATGTAATATAATACTACCTAAGAGTTCATAGAACAAAATTTTATCTGCAAAAATCTTCAAACCGTATACAACTGTATATACTTAGTAGTAATTACACATACTACTAGTAACGCTATGCTGTAATACTAAGTAAAAACAAATATAATGGGTTGTAATTACGGATACACGCAAAATTCAAGCCGTAGATTTAGCTATGTTCTATGAAATTAAAAATAAATACCCCACAGTAATGCATCAGTGTTATGCAAAGTCTTAGTATATGTACGAGTTATAGGTACTTTCTCATCTGCCAGAGATAGGGGGAACAGTGCATTTGCTGTCTCTGACTAAACTGCATTTATACTATATAGTAATAGCAAAACAGGAAACGTAAACAAGGGCCATAAGTTCAAACGCGATAAGGTCATGAAGAAATTATGTGGAACCTACGAGTAATAAGTAAAATACAGAGAGAATGAGATGTGAGAAAGTTTATAAGTATAGATGCATAGGGCTACGCAGATGAACTTGTGTTGAAAGAAAGAAAACTCTGCTGTGCATCAGCAGTTGTGACAGATGCTATTACGGGTGTAATTTTTTCCAACAAAACTTGGGCTTCCGTCCAAACTTTAAAACAAACTAGACTTGCAAGCATTCTTGTCAGACTTCTTAATATCGTCATCAATATCACATCTTCATTATAGTCTGCATTAAGTTGTTGAAAGGTGAGGGTTCAGTTTAAATGCACATCCTATGATTATTCTAAATTTTCATACACTGACCACTGATGTGATACCATATACGTATAGCACATGTATAATACTTGAGAATGCGAATATTCAATGATTTCAGTCTTCATGTAAACATAAGTCTTAGTCCTTTGCCTCTACCATATCCAGGCCTCCATCTCCGTCGCTTTTTCTTTTTTTTGAAAGAAAGCTAACTGAGTTATCACTACTGTATTATTTGGGTAACACGATTCAGGTGCTACACCATGTCGTAAATTGATACTGTTCTCACTCCTGTACATATGAAATAGGAATAAAAATTTTCGATTAGCCAGTAATAAATCCGAAAAACTAAAGAAAGATAGAAATGGCATATAAAAAAGCATATAAAATATTTGCACCACATTATGCAATTACAAGACAAGACAGACTATGAAATGAACGTTGCTTTTTAATGTGATAAATTGCATATTCTAATGTTACGGATGAGTACTATAAACGGAATTACAGATAGTTATACTACATAATAAATAGTAGTAGTACGTTACGTTCGTATATTCTTCCAAGGTTAGGTACTGGAATGGTTCCAAATAGCTTTTTCGGCTGAAAACCTCAATTTAATTTCAAATTGCTATTCTTACTTTGTTGTATGTCTTGTAGGTAGGTAATTGATGGAGTCGGCAGGCAATGCAAATAATCAACTACAAATACTAATTTATTTTCACTGTTGAGTTTAGGTCGTGGAATGGTATAGAGTAATTTTGTTCTTTAATTAAGTGGCCTAATTTTTACTAATATCTAAGATGTAGTCGACAATCGATAATGTTATAGCTCTACCAATTTATTGTATCGTTAAGCTCTATAATCAGCAGTTGTCCAGAATTAATTCCAACTCCAGCCAACCGCATCCTTGGTATACTAGTACATTATTGCACTTAAGTTCAATAATAAATAGGGAGTCGTGTACAACTATTAACTTCCAGCACTGAAGTGTATTGCTTACCTTGACTTCTAGATTTGTGACTGAAGTCAACTGTAACATATTAAAGAAGGTGCAATATACGAGTGCATACATACATGCACACACAATATTCCTACCAATGCAATGATAGTATTTAAGGAGTGAATGGCAATGGAAACATACCTATATACTGATATCGGTATACAGTAGTAGCAATATTGTTAAGTTGCCCTTATAGAAGGCGTCTGTACTAAACGCAATCACACTATAGTGGCATACATATCTAGAAATTAACAGGTAATACATTTTACCCTTGCAATTTACCAGACTACTGACGACCAGATAGATCCAGATCCAATTCACTCCATCAATCTATGTTATCCGCTTAAAAGGAAAAATGAGCATTTTTTATGAGCCAATACCTTCCCCATTCTAGCATTGGAATGGGGAAGTATTGGCTGCAATATATACAAGTGCACGAATTCAGCAGGGCATTAATTTAAAAATTAGTATGGTTTATTGCAATATGATACGATACAGTGTAGGTATATTTCTTTTAAACACAATCTATCTTACATTATTACCAGCGAAGCTGGATATGCTTTCGTACAGTCAGTCCGTCCGTCTGTCCGTCCGTCCGTCCGTCCGTATACAAAATAACGCCCGAAGTATTGGACGGATTTCAACCAAAC
>JAQFYC010004948.1:0-15625 GCA_034694165.1 Tomocerus mixtus | reverse complement strand
TATCGTCCGTCAACCAGACTATCATAATTGCTTTAATGATTACGGAAGCGACTATCTTAAATGCTTTAATTATGATGCAAAAGTGGACACACACACACACACACACACACACACACACACACACACACAGACAAGAGCTCTACAGAAGCCCTGGGTCGGGCTAAAACTGATCCCAAGGATATCCTGCCGGGAATTTTTAAAATTTAAAAATGCTTCCAAGACTATCGTGCCGGGAATTTTTAAAATTTAAAACTGCTTCCAAGAATATCTAAACGATAATTGAAATATATTAAACACTATCCACTAATACATGGCCCGGAAAATAGCTTCCCTTAGAATTGATCCCGTATTACAAACTTTATTAAACAGGCAAGCAATCTGCTACAGGCACAGATTTATTCTCCTCTTTTGAAGATTGTAATTGGGGATTTACCACTTGCAAGAAACTTAATAATTTTGTAGAGTACATATATTGTGTATATGCTTTTTACAAGTCAATTCAAATATTAATTAAATTTGTAACTTATTGAAACTTTGGGACTAACAGGTATGTGCTGGCACTTATACCAAACTTTCACCAACGGCCGATTTACATTGATTCTCATACTTATTACGTTTACAGTTTGGTCGGCACTTTATAGACAAAATATTGGATTAAATTAAAGGCAGAGATTTATAATCGTTTTCATAGGTTCATTATACATAATGTGCATTGAATAATGTACTCTCGCATTACATATCGTATGAGCACTGCATTCTCATATGTATTACGCTTACAGTTTGGTCGGCACTTAATAGACAAAATATTAAATAAAATAAAAAACAGAGATTTAGTCATTTTTGGGGCAACTTAAAAGTTTAAACATCTTCATTTCTCTACAATAAGCCGTATCCCAGAATTAGGATTTTAAAAAGGTGGAACCCCTCCTTAATATTTGTGTTATAACATAGGTAATATAATTCGTGTATGTGTAAATATAAATGCAGTGGGACAAATTGCAATTGAATCTAATCCAGATCCAGCCATGAAGAATGGAGAACACACTTGTTTCATTCATTCAATCGGGTGACTCAACACCAAAGCCGACTTAATATAATATAGTTACCTACGTTAAGCTTTTGTCGGAGCCGACGAGACGACTTATTGTTGGTTTATTGTGGAGTGACTATGCAATAGAGAGTAGACCAGGTGTGTTGTCGACATCCACAACAACACTATCAATAAATATCTGCCTGCCAACCCAAAACCCAATAGATAAACACTATAGTTAGCACCAGCAGCACACTCACGGCTGAGTATTTTGTTTTGTCCGGTTCTGGTTTGGTGCTGGCTGTGGATATCTGTGACTCTGAGTTGACTATCTCACACAATCAATTCTAAATTAGGGTGTTCCGCCTGATAATCTATCTCTTCTTGTCAGTTCACAATCTACTATCTGTATCTCTCCTTAGTCATTGTCAATGTTACATCACCTTACCTCAACTCACCTCCCTCACTAGCAAAACTTCCCAGAATAGCTAAACCAATTACAATTCCCTTGGCTTTTCACAGAAATAAGTACATAAAAATACATACATTATTATAGTGTACTAGGAAACAAAGGGACATAAAAGGATAATACAATACAATCCTTAATAACTACTGCTAATACTTAATACTGATCTCATCTCACTGATATAAAGCACAATACCTATATGCATTTACGAATTATAAGAACACATTGCATTGTGATAACTACACAATTTAAGTAATACTGTATCTAGTCTATCTACCTAGGTATATGTACTAGAATTTTTTACTAACGTATATGCATGTACTAATATGTACATCTTAGCTACTTTACTCTCCTATACTTGTAATTGTTTATTATTAAAGCATTATTACACAAAGAATTAGAAGGTAAATCCTTTCGTATAGTAAGATACAGATACATAAAATATATTGTGTTTGTTTACAGTTACAGTATAGTACATCCTGTTCTATAGTTGTACAGATATTATGCCTCTTTTACTTGTAAAAAGAAGCTAAATGTGTTTTCTGTTAACAAAACAAAACTGGACATTCTAGTATCCTGTCAAGTTGTCACAAGGTAATTATGGATGCCCACTGAATAAAGTAAGAATGAACTCGCGTTAAATGGCATTAGATTACTGTACGGGTAACAGTAGTAATTGACAGTTTCATAATCGTTAATTATATCAAGTTCCCTTCATGTCCACTGTAAATGTAGTGTTATTTATTTTGGTATAGACCACTGAATGCAGCTATGTATGTAACATTTGTACTTTGTAATGCTATGTGGTCTGGTATGTAGTTATCTTATCGGTAGGTATTCGGTATGTATGTACTTACGTTAATGGCTTGACTTCAGTTATAATTTAGGACTATAATCAGATGAAATCGAATTAAATAAATGATACAGTGCAGTACACAATACGCAATGTACGCTTACTTAACATGAGCGTTAGTGTTACGTTATTACGATTAGCAGTGATAATTCCCTTTAACTGTTAACTAAATAATGGGCCGGATCTCCATGTAGTAATTTTGTAACTTTAGACTGGGAATTGAATTCAAAAGTAAACATTTGATTGCACCTTAGGGGTAAAGGAAGTCTATTCTATTTGTATAAACAGATAGAGATCTCTAAGTGTCTGGTTTGCTTTGCTTTTGCTGTTGCTTTTGCTGGCCTGGCACACAATCACACATCATTGTACGATTTGTACGTGTAGCCGATCAGATAGTACAAATAAAGTATGGACTACGACTACACAGACTACACAACGTGCGTACTTATTATATTAGTTGTGTGTGTACTTATCTTCCATAAAATGGGAAAACACAACATACAATGGAATACCTAGTGGAAATAAGTACATAATGGGGAAGGAAGGGGAAAGCGAGTAACGAAATGCACAACAAACCCTAAATTTATCACAAAGCATACGTGAAACAGCGTAAATGGTAAATGTTAGTAGTTATGTTATGTAGTAGCTTTAGGTACACATATCGAGCAACTGCCGAATTTGCTTTGCATTTGCTTGAATTGGCTTACTAGCATAAAATATGTTGTTAGCAAGGGGATAAGTAATGTAATGTAAAGATATACCTACTACCTACATAGTACACATTCAGATAGTTTACACGATTCTAATGCTATTGGTACACTGCATTACAATAACGGTATTGCATTGTTATCCCTTTTCCCATTGTATAATGTAATGTAATGTAAAGTATCTGCATAAGTAGAGAGTGAGTGAGGAAGTTCACTTGCCTCCGTTTGGCTTTGGCTTTGGCATCTCCAACTTCTTACATACTTATTCCCTTTTCCTCGTCTCGTGCTCGATCTCGCTCTCGCCTTCTTCATAATAATATCCCATAAGCAATGCATGCCGTGAATCTTAACAGTGTGCAGAGCAGAATAAAGAATAAAAGAGGCAGTGCAGTGCAAATGGACGAAATGCATTGGAAGGCAAGGGATGAGGGAGAAAAGTGAAAGCAAAGCAATAGGATCCTGTCCTGGCCTGGCATATCTTGACTCTGTATCTGTATCTCATACATTACATAACTTATACTTATATTTATACTTATTTATAGCTACTATATAATATATATGTATATATGTATATGTATAGCATACATATAAAGGGAATAAAAATAGAGATAGATAGAGGAGTATGTAAGTAAAGTAAGTAAGTAATATAGTAGAAGTGATGTGAAGTGAGAGGCGGATGGGCCGTATGAAGTTGCACTGCATATAAAAAGGACTTAAATAAAGTAAAGCAAGGAGTTTGACAGCAAGAGGCAAATCGATGACTAAACGTCGGCGAGATGTAGTCAATGTAGCGTAAACGAGGGTGGAGAGAGATCCATAAATATCTATTGATCTGCAGGGGGCAAAAGGCTCCGAGCAATAATTATTACCATTTCCCATTGTCCACATTACATCAAATATCTCTATGTACGTCTATTACTTATCCTCACTTATGTATTAACCAAAAGTATACATTCTGTCCTGTCCTGACTTGACTTGAATTGACGGAGAGCTCACATGTGTAAGTAGTAAGTAAGTATCATGATGTAAATGTACAGGGTGCAGTTTGATTTCTCTTGACTTTTAGGTACAAAGCTACTTAAATATATATTTTTATTTGTGTACAAAATACAATAGCTTTGGTTTGGTCAATCTATATTTGCATTTCTATGGTGTATGTATGTATAATACAGATATGTAGTAATTTGTAAAGGAGATATTACGCTATATAAGAACAAGATTATAGAAGTGAAAGAAAAAAATCATAATATTTGTACTAGAAGGTATTGTTTTGGAAGAACTGTCTGCATTATAAGAAGGAAATGTGTTGTTACAACTTTTGCTTGCTCTTTTTTCTTCCCTCCTTCGTTCTACAATCTACATTACTATTACATAACAAAGTGAAGACATTATCCAAAGTATATATAGTAGTATCTGTATTGCTGGGGTTTTTATTTGTGTTCTGTTCTGCTACCCACTGTGCTTGGTGGTAGTGGTATGGTATCTTTGCTGAATAGGAACAGGACAAGAACCCCTAAAGTAAACTATGTGCTGATAGTTTGGTTAGTTTAATGTTATTAGTAGGTTCGTGTATGTAGAATACAGGGCAGAGGTCCTGGTATTCCCATTCTATTGAATTCTATTCGTTTTTGGTTGAAGAAAATGGTAAATGGTCTTTCGGACATTTTATAAATAGGAAGTTAAATATCTGCTGTCATGCTTGTCGCATAAAAACATGCGTCATTCCTTTTCCGAACAATAAGAGTGCATGATGTAGATGAGATTTGTACGTGTCACTCCTACAGTCATTTAAAGGGAGCACTCATGCTGACTTTACTCGACTCGACTTCAGAGTTCAGACTTAATTTCATTATTAGAGCAGAGCAAAGCTCAGTGATGGCGAGTTGCTGAAGTGAACCGAGGGGAAACTACATTTACTATACGTACATATATGTATACGTATACATATAAACAAACACGTAGATATAACTTCCGTTTTTGCATGGAGAAAGAAAGAAGAGAAAGACAGGCTTTCTTTTATTTTATAGTTTGTATGCAATCCACCTATACTTACAAAAATAACTTACTTTACTTGCTTACATAGGTAAATAAATACTAATAAAGTTTAACTTTTCCTCCTACTTGTATTACTTAAATGAATTACTTTGTATACAAATATTCTAGTTACATTTATTACTTTGTTTTTCATTTTCTTCATTTTCTGTTTGTGATCTTTAACAACCTTCTACTTACATAAGTATTATGTACGTACTTGCATATCTGTAGTTGAATTATGGATGCTGACTATAAAGTTTATTATTATTTTAGCTGCCATATAAAACTCATAAAGGTAAAAGTTACCTGTGTAACTTTGTAATTAAAACCAAATCGATTAGAGATAAACGAGAATCATGCATTGCATTTTGCATGCATGTACATATAGAACGCGGAATGCAGAGTACATACAAGTTTACTTATAAATACTCGGAAAAATTGCCTTTATTGCGTCAAAGTTTCGTTTTCTTATGCATAATTCATGCAGTTACCTCCCTTGTTAAGTAGCTGCACTTAATAAGAATAGACTTGCTTCATTACTCAACATCATTTCGTGTATCGCTGTACGTGCAACGTATATAACGCAACCACTCCACTATAAATACATTAACATCATCATAAACTCCTTTACATGCATCGTAATCGTAACTGCAGAATTTGTGTGTATAATATTTGCAAGACATGTTGGGTAGTACACAGTGTAACTTACTCACAGATAATGTATGAATTTCAATGATATACTATATAGAGCCTATAGGTATTCAGGTATTCCAAATATTCGTGTTTAGAGATAATGCTACTGATATGCTATGTACGTACGTTTACTAATGCTAATCCTAATGCCAACAAGCATACTAATAATATTGACATAAATATTTCAATCCAATAACCCTTCTTTCCTATGAAGACAATTGACTACCTAACCTATGTATTACAACTGTATTATATTATGGACAATCACAATGGACAAATTAAGTAATTGGTCTCCTGCATCATACATGCAATTTGTCAGTTTTGCCGTTTGGATTGACCACATGCTGTGAAGTGACAATTATTCAAGAATGATGCGCCATAGTATTCACAGCTACTATTGTACTATAGCAGTTTTAGGTATTATAGTACTATATATTTTGCTTACAGTATAAGTTAGGTAACTAAAATTACTACGAGTAATACGCAAAGAGAGTTTGCATTACATTTGCCCTACATATCGACACCTATACTATTGTAATCCTAGTAACTGTAACGTGGACTTACAACTTATAATCCATTTTGTTTAAAAGACAAAGACTTTTCATTACAATAATTTCTCTTAAGGAAAATCTAACAACCAATCAATCTGTATGTTATATACGGTAATGCTGCTATAGACTACATTGTGATGTAGTATTCTACTTGATTAGCGCATTTCTTCTGTCCGTAAATAGAGAATTTGTTGTACAGAAGGGATTTTCCTGGAACATGAAATCATTATTAAAGCTATGTAACATTTGTAGGTAAAATTAGCCTTTATCATTTTTGATACCAACTCTAAAGATTTTCTCGCTTTCCTGTCTCAGCTTAGCTGTAAGTATGAAGTGGCAAATGCTAATAGTTACTCGTATAAACGCATTTAGCATCCACAATACCTTTAATATTTCTAATTTGTAGAGATATATTCAGCATATTAAGCATAACTATTTAAATTACTACATGATTATTATGTTGGCCCTTTATAATTCAGTATATAAATATTCCGAACATTAATATACCTAAAACTTGGGCAACTGTATATAAATACCCGTTGTTATCTCTATAGTATTATTGTACAGTTATATTATCATGAATGATATTTTAGCGTCGAGGATATTGAGACCCTTGTTTAATGTTTTACATAGCTAGCGATGCAAATATCTCTCGTAACTTTGTACGATGAACTGTGGAGTTTATTCCTCAAGTAAGTAAGTAGGTACTAAAGTTTATATTATGTAGTTACTACTTGTAGTAACAGTAGCTATCTAGGTATTCATTACATTAGTAAAGTAGTGGGTTTTCGTAATCAAGGAATACAAACCGCAGATCCGTTGAGTTGAGTCTCGTTCACTTTCCACAAGTGTTGATGAGTATTTCTGGCGAATAAATTCACGACAAAGAGAGCAGAATCAAACTCTATGTATCTTCTGCGGCTTCATGAAATACAGATACTAAAATGAAGTAGTCTACAGTCTACGTAAGTGGGTATCGCTATTTCTATGGGATACTTACATTTATCTGTGTATACTGTATACCTTAGTTAAATATATTGGTTAATGCACTAGAGTATGATAAGTAGTAAAGACACTACATTTAATACATCAGTGAGTGAGCTAAGCACACTAAATAAGAGAATATGTAGTTAATATTGTAAATTGTGGAAGAACTGAAGTGAGTAGAGTTGGAGTACCCTTCTCATCTTAAGCAAACATTAGTTTCGATCTAGTTTACTTTGATTTTGGAACATTCTCTCTGGAGATGAGAGTTGACAACATCCTTATCATTCATTGCTGAATTATGCAGCGCTCTTAAGAGCGCTATATATCTGTGATAGTAGTATTAGTACTATTTATTTACTAACATTATTGAGTACTTATTTACTATATGGGGAACAACATTACATACACATTAACATTAGGGAATGTTCCGAGGAAGTGTGTGTAATGAGCACATCATAGATAATAACACGCACTATCCACCAGAAATAACAATTTGCCAAGTCTACATAAGATATGATCACTTGATCACCAAAAATAAATGTAAGTATACATAGAATAAACCTATCATGAGATACTAATAATAAAATAGAGCAATTCTAAAAGTTAAGCAATACACAGAGCAGCAGTTAGTATAAGGCATTTGTCCAGTAATCAGAAGTAACAGTTATTGAATCATTTTGTCATCTACCTATAAATAAACAATAAATTAACGTGGCTTACGTAATTAGATTCATTTAAATTGGAGCATTAACATTACAATAGTAATAAGTGTAAGTAATTAAAACTCTAATTGAATTATGTCAGTCAACGCATAACGAGTCGCATTTCTTTTTCTTGCTTTAGGATTCCTTTTCTGGCAATTCCATGTTTTTTCTGCTGATATTCCGAAAACATTAGAATGATTGCTATGTTTTCAAATATAAGTTGCGTACCTAGGTATTGTCGATTCTACCTTAACTAGGTAATATCAACATAAAGGGTCGGTAGACTATAGAAATTTTACCAGATCCAAGAAAGTCCCTTTCCTACTGCAAAGAATCATCTTGAGAATTGATTACGAAGATATGTGACAAAGAAGGAGAAAAGTTGGACGTGCTTCAAAATATAATTAAGCGATTGAAAGAGCACATAGCACAGAGTACATACAGCGATTGTATTGTGAGGTGGTTGGCAACTTTACTCAAACAATGGAAACATTATAGCGCTATGTTAGGATTTGCTATAAGTAATAATACTATACTGTGAGTAACTTCTACAGACTTAAATTGAACTTACAACGTACAATACGGTGCAAATGTACTCCAGATCTTTTTAATAAATATGACATGTCAGTAGTAATTTTCCTGTTTCATTTTTCCCAACTTTATTTGTCTACTTTAGGAAAATTTCTACTTACTTATGTAAAGACTATAATTTTGAGTAGATTGCGAGTGGAGTGGATTAGAGAGTATGCAAATGGATTAATCTCCAGGATATAGATGAGCTGCACAGCAGAATTTTAATTTTGGAATGATGGGTGAATGATAATTCTGTGAATTAATTCGGTGTTAGCCAACTAGCTGTCTGAGAAGCACTCTGAAAGTTTTCTAATGCATAGTCAATTACTGTTAAGTTAATACAGATAGCTATTGTGGTAGAATAAATGTACAGGATGTATATAATAGAATGTACTCTGCACTGAAACTGAACTGACATGAATTGTTGGGACACGTAGATAAGTAAGTTCAAGCGAATTGGATAAAAATACTGTGGACGAGACAGCTGGACATGTCAAGTCAAGTCAAGTCAATGGAATGATGCAATACAATGATAGCTAATATTAAACTAGGTAGCATCAGTCACTCAATACACTTCAGTAACCCATAGCCATAAGCTAAACCATCCCAGATTCTAATGCACTTATCTTATGTCTACTATTCTATTCTTTTATATATGTACACTGGACTCTACGCTATAGTACATAGGTACTTGATTTTGATGATACTTGACTTCTATGTAGGTACTTTCACTTGTATGTATTATCATAAGCTATATAGCTTATGTACACAGTACACACTATAGATATTTTCTCTTATACTATTTCCCTTTCAGTCAGTTATAAAATAGTACGTACTATTAGCATTATGCACGCCTTACGTATAGGAATGTGCTACCACAACTGTCAGCGTCATAAAAAATTCGGGCAATTGGTACCATGCTTCCTACCCGACCATTTTTCCAAGGGATGCTTCCATTTAATAGAAACATTTTCTTTTGAGCTTTTTTCTTGCCGAACTTGTCTTAAACAAATGTATTCTGTAGGCGACCAACATCTGATAAGATTCCCTTGTTAGAATATTGAGAGCGATATTAATTCCTTCTAATCACGGACATTAAATAATTTAAAAATTATCAATTGTCGGCGAAGCCGATCCTCACACCCTTTACTCATTTCGCTAATTGACCTGCGTAAAACGAAATTCTGTTTGACTTATCTTCCTTAAAATTATTGGAAGGGATTGTGCGTGTATGAAGATTTACTGATTGTAGAAAGCGCCCCATGTTATAATTAGGTCTGTGTACGTGTAATGTGTTTTAATGTATTTGTGGGGTCAGGACAAGAAAACATGAGCCCCGAGATATTATAAGCATGAGGACAGGATTTTTATAAATAAGAGGTCAGTTATAAAATAACATAGAAATGTATGTTAGGCCTTAGTATGGACCACTAGCAAGTGGATATGTATGTTAAAGTGACTACGGTTGACTAAACGAGTAATCCTAATCTTATGTGTATTTTAATTACTGATAGGTCTAAATCATGATGACTGCCTTAGGCTATGTAATTCTATGTTAATATATGGCGTACGTGATGTCAGGCATGTAGTCGCAATGTTTGCATGGTGATATGTACGTAATGGAAAATTACTGTGAACTTTGTCAGATTTAAGCTGTTATGTGATATATGTCATAAGTACAATGTTTTATATGTATAAGATTGAGAAATTTACCGTTATGTTAAAGTTATTATAATTTATGAATACATTATTTTGGAGTAACTTGTATGAATCTATATATGTGTGGTATTTGCTATGTTACTCACGAAGCTGGAAATGTTACTCCGCTATTTCTTATAAATAAGAGGCAATATGTTGTAAGCCTCAATTCAACGCAATTCACGGTGCAGTGAACATTAGACTCTTGAACGCTAAACAATAAAGTCCAGCAGCTTATATGCACAATTTTACTTATCGGTAGTTGTTCTGATTCGGATTTATTTTAACATTGTTCATAAGTCACTCACTCATCATTTTTTACCAACTTTCAGTCATTTTATCTTATTTGTTAGTTCACTCATATTTACAGTCAGAATTTCGAAACTCTTAGTATTTTTCAGGTCAAACACATTTTTTAGGAATCTCACTTTAGACCGGGTAGGTTTACTGGTTGACTTCCAATACTGATCGCTATATTGTTAGACTAGCCCGTAGCTACGCACTGGCTAAAAATACTAGTACAGTATAATTCTCTGTTATATTCTCGACATAACTACATGTATTCTTCCATAGCTGTTACTGTTAATATAATATTTCGTTACGACTAGGCATTTGCAACTTACCTTGGTTTGGTTGATTGAATAAGTTTATGGTACCGCACCTGCCGAATGGCACTGTGTGACGCTGACACATACTTGTTACGGATGGTTGATGTGTTTGTAGACAATGGAGCCCATGACTGGTAGTGGTGGTAGAAAAGCAGGGAAGCAATGGCTCTTAAAAACTCTGAAAAGTAGTCGCATGTCCTTTTCGCTGTCTATTGTCATTATTGGTTGGTCGGTCGGACGATGGCCAAGGGAAATCTGCAGATAGCTCTGTCGGTGACATTTGGCAAGTTAGATGGACGTAGGGATATGGACATCAGAAGACATGACAGTTTCATCGTCGAGTTGAGTTGAATTGATCAGAACATGACGTTCGTATACATTATACACACTTTATATCATCTCCTCCGTATAAGTCATACTTTTTATATAGAAGAACACGAGGACACGAATCGAATGAAATAGCGAAACTGAGAGTTCTTGTGAGTAGGAAGTTTGTACGTCAAAAGATGACAAGAGCTCCCACTTACCAGTAATTGGGAAAAACTATGTGAAATTGAAACGATGGGCCATAAGTATCACATTGTCGAATTGCTCCCAATTTCACTCCACTTCCACTTCGACTTACATAACACTGAAAATCCTTATACTTCTTATACACATACCTTACCTATTTAACTTTATTTTCTATCTGTACTGTAATAGCATAACTTTATAGTAAGTAGGTATACCTTAGGTAAGCACTTCATATTCTTTTTGTCTGTCAGTCCATCTATAACATTCATTCCAAATCGGATATGAACGAATTCGGATGCTCACTAAACTGCATTCTACATTAGAAATAGAAATATCAACTGGGTTCACTCACCCATATATATTTAGCAAGAGTTTACGTTATACAATTGCGTAGAAAACTATTCTCCGTATCAAAATCAGCATTTATGGAATATTATAACATAGCTAAGGTAATAATAGAGATGCCAAACTATACATACCACTCCTGTTAACAGATGGATATATTTACAACAAATTTTCTGTCTCATCCACAGTAACTAACAAAACAGATATCTTGCGGGTAGCAAAAGGCAAGAACTTTGTCACGTACGGCTCCTCTGTGGTCTCTTCTCACTCATTCCAAAGCCATCTCCCTCTACGAACCGAGAATTCTGTCCTTATACCGTGTTTACCACTTTTAAATGTAATAGTACGTAGCTACATAAATGTTCGTTAGTTGTTACTATACCTCTAGAGTATACTTGAGTTAACTTGACTCTAAACTCCGTTAGTGTAACAAGAGCCGTTTTAATACGGATATTGGGAGAAAGTCAAAAGAAAGTACTATAAAATAAGGAGACACACCACACAATGCTATAAAATTCTTTACTTGTTTAAGTTTATAAATGATACTGTACCCTGTACATACTGTACTGTACTGTATTACAGATACATACATAAATAGTTACAAGTTTTCCTTACATAATGTAGTAAAATACGGGCAATATACATATGGGGCTATATTTAGAAAGAGATAGACACAAGATTACGTAAAGAAGTACGTTATATATTGTGAGTATACTTTCACCTAAGTATGTAAGCATGTAAGTAGTAAGAGTAGATATATTTATGTAACCAACCGTCCGTACATAGAAAACTTACGTTTGAGTGTGATGTAATGTAAAATGTAATGTATAAGAGAAAGTAGAGATCGGCACACTCAAATCCACACACACACACACAGTACAGTGTATCTGTACGTAGGTAGTAGGTACCTTACCTACACACACATACACATACACACTTGCCATGCATAAATCACTCGCGGTGGTGGCTTTATTTTTTATTGTGCCAGGTCATAAATAAAAATCTCATTTTGGTGTCTTGCTCGGGTCCACTGGAAAATTTTTAGGCCTGGGGATTTTTATGGAGACGCCTCCGAGCCCAGGAAGCAATTTTCACGCTGACAGTTGGCAGCCTTATTTAATTCAATAGCTTTGGCTTTACGTTTGAAAGGCTCTTTTCCTTTACTTTGCACACACTTTCTTACATCTCTTCTCTGCCCTGCTATGGCCTGGCTTGGTATGAATTGCAGTTGTACTTGTAGTCCAACTCAAAACTGATCTCTTATGCTATACTCTAATACTAAAACTCTACTTGAACTCAGTCTTGAAGGTCTATCAGTAGAAATATCTTTATTTCCCTATTCTCTATGAAATTATAATCAGCAACTAGAATCTATGAATTATGAATACAAACTTGCATAAGAATTATATGTAGCAACATATGTATACACAGCAACATAATGTGTTTGTGCACAAAATGGTTTGCACCTTATAAGTACATGCAATACATAGATATCCAGTAGATTCCTAAATAAAGCGTCCCTCCATGTGTTGAACATGCACACAAAAATTGCTTTTGGGGCTTATACGTACAGATAGTGATGCAAGATTCATTCCGCAAGTAGATTGGATAATGAACACTTTTATTCTTTGAATTACCTCCAACTCGACAGAGGATTGAAAGAAAATGAAGACGGAGATTGAATCAAATCCAGGAGGATGACACTACTCACTCCTATACTACGTAAGTATATAAGATCCCTATCTACTTACTACTTAACTGATAAATTGTCTATAGGAGAAATTACTTGCTACACAGTAGAAAGAAACTAATGCGTATAATATTTACTAATAGACATTAGTATTAGTATAGATTAAATGCCTATCCTTATGAGTACCTACCTATAAATGCCGGACTACTTATTTATTACCACTTTTATATGCTTATGAGGCTATATTACTATATGTTACTTTTGTAGGAAGTTTATGAAGTATAAGACGAAATATGTATCCCAAGTTGTATAGGAAGTAAAATAAGTCCGGGATTGAATTGGGTGTATATAGTTAGCAGTATGAGTAGTTCTGCTGATCATGTCATGCTCATTCCTTCACCTTTTGCCTGAGTCTCCCTATACAACTCTATTTAATCCTAGCTAATTCCATTCCATCACTCTTTAGTACTCATTCACTCAGTGAAATCTGTTCTCTCAATCTCACTATCAGACACTCCATCTCCACATCTCTATCACTTCCATTCATTGCAGTCCCATGCAGTCCAACACATCTCTCTACATACTATATATGTATTTATATGTATGCATTCAACATTGCATTTCACAGAACTCTTGTATAACTAGTCAATTCAATAATAGTCTTCTTCATCCAAAGTCTTTTACCCCACCAAGCCACACAATGAGGGGCAACCAATCTATTTAGCTTTAGATTTTAGATTACACATCGCACGCTTCTCTCCTCTTCGTTGTATGAGTGTACATAATAGAGAAATACATAATACACACAGATAGACAGAGAGATAAATACTTCCTGGATGTACAGGGCTTTGAATAAATATTTATTTTCCTTAATAAACCTTAAAGAATATTTATACTATTCATATTAAAATGTTTGGCCTATACAAGTTAAGTATGTAGTTATACAAGAAAAGAGTTAAATCCCCTTGTTTAACAGAAAGTGTATGCCAAATTGCATGCAAAAAAACTGGAGTAAATAACGAAAGATTTTTTTTACTAAAATAGACATCTTGTTAATTAAAATACTGATATTACCTAATCCCTTCAGAAAACAAATCGAAATAGTGTTGCCAATTTATGAATCTTGGGTTTTGTACTACATATAGGTATTTGTAACGATACCCTGTACTCCCAACTTCACACATAAATATTATCATCTTTTAATTCCACTTTTAATTCATTCCACTATGTATTTGTTTATTTTCTGAGTGAAAGTGAGAGAAAGCATTTTCTCCCTAATTTCTATCACTATTAATTTAAATCCAGGTAATTCATTTTGAAATGCACACTTCACCTTTATAGAACTTGATAATGGAATGGGATCCTTCTAATCCAATTCAGCTATGGTACATATATGTAGTATTGTAGATAATACATATTTACTAAAATGGGTTAACTGTTTGCGTTCGACCAGAAAAGAGTAGAATAACATTGAAACAATAAATTTACTCGTGCGTTCCTGTCTTCTAATCATTTTGCTATTTATCTCTTTCATTAAAGAAAACGTAACGTAAGTGTATTTGTATACCTAATACCTTCGTAGGTACCTGTAAGTTCTAAAGAAACCTTTGTAAGTACATAAGTATTTGTACATATTAGATAAAAATGGCTGTTATATCTGTACTAGTGCTATATAGTCACTTTAAAACACTTATGTAAGGTAGTTCTATAAGTGGTTCTTGGGTCGCATCCTTTCCTCTACCTTTTCTGATTGAAATATGAGGAGGAACATCCATTTATTATGTATTAAGTTAAGATGGTAGTTATTTTCCCTTAGTTTCACAATCATTACACTGGATTACATGTCGAACTTTCACCTAACTTTCACCCAGTCATTTCTCTTAACCTTTTCTAGTAACTGCTGGATTTGTATGCATGGCTGGAAAAGTGAGAGCAATGAATTAGAAAGGAGAAAGTCAAAGAGAAAGGTGTGAATGTCCATACATATATCTTTGGCAGGAGACTGCAGATGAGGATATTGGTTATCATGAGAATTTATTTCAAAGTTTAACTGCACACGTCTGCATCTTTACCGCTGCTATTTGCTCCGGCAATTTTCCCTCTTCCTTCACCAATTCTACCTATACAATACATACACAAACAAAACTCCACATCCAAACTTCCATTACGTACA
>JAQFYC010004947.1:0-15626 GCA_034694165.1 Tomocerus mixtus | reverse complement strand
TGGACTAAATTAACAATTAGTGAAGGAAAGATGTACATATAATATAAATCCAATTAATATAATATGCCAACATCACACTGCACACTAACAATGTATTTAATATCATGGCCTTTAACTCTTACATTGCCTACCCGCCGATGTTATTTATCTTCTTAAATATAATTTTTGCCACATTACAAAGATTTGGAAGAGCTCATTCTCAATCTATAACATTTCTATATTTTTGGGAAGCACAAATTAACAACCGGTGGGAACAGAAGTTCTTTACGGCATGCCCTCCATTAAAAACAAAGTCTGCTCAACTTAAATTAGATAGAAGAATTACTTTGACATTTTTTGATGCCGGATTGAAGGATATCTCTTCACTGCTAATACTGACATGATCATTGTACATCATGTACAAGTAATTGTAATCAGACAAAATATTTCTTTAAATGATTTATTTAATTTACTACTCGTCATATTATGCTTCGAATAATGTAGAGTCCAATGTAATGCGATATGTTTATTCTCAAGTAGCCAAACATTAGACAATTTATTTAGTCTAAAACACGTTTGGTATCATAAATATCCTTGCTTATTACAAGAATCTGGATTTTGTTCCTCATTGTATAATATGTATAATTAATAATTACCTACATACTTACAGTAAATAGATGAAAATATTCAATTTCTTAATTTATGTATAGTTGTAAGGGGTATTACAGTTGCGATAAGCACTAGATAAAATGATGTTTTTGGAAATACATATAAAAAAGTCTAAAAAAAGCGTGTAAAATCGAGCCTATTAGTTCAAATTGTTCGAAAATATGCTACTGAGGTATTATAATATAGAACTTGTGTAAATATTTTTGAGGAAATACGACTTTAAAATTAAAAACTAGTTAAGCCAGCCCAAGCATTATCTAGGTATTGATTATTATACTTTCCAACGTAAATTATTATTATATTAATGAATAATAATCTGGCCATCCTGTGCGAATTTATTCTCCGTAAGCCATATGGTAGGTAGTTAAGAAATATTCTTACAAAGGAACAGCTGAAGGATTAATTTTTTAAAACGAAAAAGAAAAGAGGGGTATAGAAAGCTACCAAGAAAATTACGGAATGAATTAAATGATATTCAAACCAAAAGTTGCAAGAGCAATGACTATATCCAATCACAATCCAGGTGGCACGAAAGACTTGGCCACGTAAACTTCGATTTCCTGAAATCGGCTGACACTAAGGACTATACGGACTTGGAGAGTTAATACACGCAGACCTAGTTCATGCATGCGCGGAAAGCAATCACGAAAATAAATACTTTATATGTCTTCAATTGGTATTGATCTCTGAATGATCTACATTCTTTACAAACCATTCATTATTCAGAAATTAGTTCCTCTTATAAAAAATCGCCTGAAACTGAACCAGGGCCATGAAATGTAGCTAAACAATTATTTTTCTCAGATAGCACTACCTATGCTATTTGATGCATACTATAATTATCTCATTAAAATATTATTGTACTTCTACTCTAGGTTAAATTCTATAATGAGACAGGCAGGCAGTTCTCGACTGAGCGAGCTTTCGATGGCCGTTACTTAATTTAATTTCGACACCCATTATCTTGTTTTGAAAAAATAAAATTATTGGTTTACATTTCTAATGTCTTCGGAATAGCAGAAAGCTATATGTATATGTAAAGTAATTTAAAAAAATATAAAACAATAAAAAATAATATTTTTTAATAATCTGGGGGTAAATTTCAAAAAAGATTCCCTCCCCCAATAGAATTTGACCTCCAATAAAATTGATTACATAAGGTTTGTCAAAATTTCTAAATAGCCAAATGAACGCTACATGTTATAATTGCGACTGGCTGAAGTTTCATCCAATTCGGCTTCAATGAAAAAGTTGCCTGCCTGTCTAGAAATAGAATCTACACTCTACAGAGCCATAGTTTATATTATCATTAGTAGTAGTAGTCATAGTATTGTAACGCTATTACAGATAGTATGACTGTATTCTTGTGCAAAACAAAATTAAACAATATTGAACTGTATATCTACTCAAATTGAAACTCACATGCACTCAATATAACAGAAATACATTACTCTGTATTTATAATCAGAGTGGGATGTGACCTTACAGTACCACACCGCGGATTTGTTTTTAAGAGAATCTGTCGTTTTTCGTATTTAAATAAAAACAGTCCAAATTTTTGTTTATTTTTCAAAACAGGGGCTATACTCCAAATGCGGGTGTCTCGGTCTCGCGGTGTATAATGTCACATCCCCTCAGAGTTTCTCAGTTTCTGTAACTTCCATCTCGCACCACTCGGATAATAGTAGGATATACTATAATATATACAAACTGGAATGAAAGGTGGAAATGGCCGCTAATTATAGTTCAGTTCAGTCTGAGTCTGCAACAGCTGCGCTGTACAATGTAGTTGAGTTTATTTTGCACTTCAGCTGAGTTTTCAGCTTTGGTCCGGTTAGTATTCCCTGCAATATAAAAATATAAGTAAAGCTCTGCGTTTTATTTTTATTCAAACAGTGTAATCGTGTGACTTAGCTATAAAATAAAAAAACATCCTACTGTGCACTCGTTGCTAAAGTTGTGCTTGTAAATAATGTTTCACTCCCATGAATTCCACTAATTGTTGGCTGGACTTATTTGGTAGGTTGCTTTAATTTCGGAGATGTTTAACATTTAGGGGCCAGAGCATGCCTCCAAAACTAATTCTGAACGTCCTCGCTGATTCATAAGTCGTATTATGGTACGGAAGACTGGTTTTCGGTTTCTGGTAGATCAACAGATTTTCCTAGAGTTAATGTTATTGTTAGTCGAAAGAATTCCATTAGGCATGAAGCTGCTAAAATGTGGAATATGTTGCCCAGAAATAAGTTTATAAAGATAATATGTCGTTAGATACGCTGGTTGATTTTGTTAAACGACTACTGATTGTTGAGAAAAGGGATTCAATGTTTGTTTGTTAGTAGTTGAATACATTTATTTTAGTTAGTATAGTGACCGTGGGGGTAGAGCGGTGTTTTTTGTGTGCATTTACTACTGATTTCATTTCGTATGAATGGATGTCCTAACTTGTCACTTCAATTCAATAAAACCGAATTACAATTACAATTACAATTAAGTTTCAATTAATGAAGACTTTGTTTTAAAAATGAGTGCATAACTAGACCCCAACGATACTCTTGTTACTATACAAACAGACTACTTATTGTATAAAAATTATTTTTCCTTAAATTTTCTACAAATTAGTTGCTTAAATACAAAATAAATTTCCTGCCAAAATAGAATTTCATATTATGTAATTTAATAATATATAAATTATGTCATTCCAAAAAGTAAAAGTACTAAATATTGATATAATAATAGTATATTGTACTAATATTATTCTGTCGTATAAGCCTAAGCCATTTAGTAAAATACAACTACTGTAAAAAAATCGCCAGGTAAACCGCCCCGGCGGGGTAGTACAAAATCGTGACCGGGGACCCATGGGGTATTGGGGACCGAGGTTTATTATGATCCGCAGTTTAATGGGGATTTTACGGATACCTTCCTAGCTAAAATATGAATTACATATTATGTATAGTGTTTTCATATTCTTTATAAAATATATTTAGCGATATAAAAGTCAACTTACGAAGTCACCATGATGCATTTCCTCCATTAAATAGTAATGTGTTTCTTCTTGAATATGATATTAAATGTAAGTTCTTATTAACTTATTTTTATGTAGCAAATCGACACTATTTTTTAATTGCTTATTAAATATATTTCGATAAATCAAACGGCGATAATAGAATAAAAACGAATACGTACATTGTGTGAATATATTATTCCCAGTTGGATTATTTTTCACCGTGCATTTGCAGGTCCAAACAAATACCGACTAAAATTATTGACAGAGAGCAGGAGATTGAAGAAAAATGTTCTGGGACAGCAAAACTAAAAATAGGACACATTAATATACCCTACGGAGGACCCTTTCTCTATTTTCTATTTCTGACCCAGTTTCTCGCATTTTCTTCCAATTTATTTTCAATTTAAACTTATATTAGTTGTTATAGACTTTGTTTATCGTATGTATATTATAGCTGTTGTTAGTTGTTCCCTTAGAAGGAGTACCTGGGGGGATGCAATGGCATACATATCATATTTCCTAGAATATTGAAGCAGCACCAACTCCAATGATCTAGGGAATAATAATTCTTCCTTGTCGTGTTGATCTACTTGTTTTATATACCTTCTTAGAGGCTTTATTCGAGAAGGAATACATTCTCTTTAAACATGTTGAGATATCTATACTATCTTAACAGTATTATATTGTATTATAGGTGTAAATAAATAATCCTTATGGCAGTTAGGTTAAGGTAAGGTGGGCTAAAAATGCAAATGGGGTGAAGTGCGTGTAATTTACCACCACACTCGCTAACTTACGTGGAACTTCATTACTACTTCTTGGACGTAAATTGATTAGGTACTATAAGTTTAGTTTCCACATTGCCTATCAATCAGTAGCCAGTAATTGCCATCCTGATTCACTAGCAAATATAATTCTCTCTCAATAATATTCAAAATCATCAGGGCATGAAGAAAAATATGAAGTTTTACAGGAAGTACGTCCATAACTTTTTAAGGGGTCAACTTTTTTGAATTCCGATTCACGTTTCGACAGCAGATGAAGCTCGGATGAGTTCGTAAATGGTACAAATCGTCCTAAGGGTAATTAATGAACTGTGGCCAAATTTTAGATGCCAAAGGAATTGAAGAATCCACATTAAGGCCGAAATTTGAAGTATTTTTGTAATTACGTAACATATTATGTGGCAACTCTTATAATAACAGTATTATATATTGTGTGCTCGTAATTCACTTAACTACCAAATTACTCCAGCTTAATAAAACTTTAATTAATTAATAATTAAAACGTTAATTATTGATCATCAGGTGATCGATCAAGTGCAGTGTACATATACTGACACGAATGAAATAAATGCAATTATTTACATAGATGTATTGTTTAACCTAGTACGGCTCTATAGTAATAGAAATGACATAAGTACGTAGAAGTTTTCCCTTAACGATTTATATTAAAATCAAAATAATTGTTTATTGACGTCGATCACAGCCCTGATCTGATACGTGGGTAATAATGAGACGTAGTTAATATTAAACCGGTCTACACGTAATCAAATTGCACGTAGTCTACATGTAAGTAAACCAGTTACATAATGTGCACTATAATTATACTACTGTCTATAATAATAAATAGATTGGTATTCCGGGTTTTTGCAAAACAAATTTTGTAATAGCTAATTATTGTAAGAAGGTGCACTGTTATTAAAGAAATGTAAATGTTGAACTGTGATAGCGAAGAATGTATCCAATGTTTAATACTGATTTCATTTCGTGTAAATGGATGGCCTAACTTGTCACTCGAATAAAGCTGAATTACAATTACAATTACAATTATACCGTTAGTGACTTAGCAACGATTCTAGTAACCTACATATATTCCAATCCAATTAATTGTTGCCATTTATCCATTTCAAAACGTATAACGTATTGAATCCTAATTTCAATTTATTTAATATATCACAACCAATAAACTAGTCATTGTTTCATTATATGACACTTATCTAATTGTAGAGCTAAATAGCAAATGCTTTTGTAACATCTTGACTTCTATACAAAGTTGTATGTAGATTATTTTCATTGCATATTAGGTGACGATATCTGCCTTCCTATAGGGTATGGTATAGACATTTTCCATCTTTCCACTCCGTCACATCGATAATTTGCTCCTGTAATTTTATTGAATAAGTGGTTTCACAGTTGCACAAGCTTAATGATACCGTGAGTGATAGTGATAGATGTATACTACCAATAAATAATTGTTAAAACCTGAATGTATGACGGTTTAGGATAATTTTTGAACTCATCTAAGTCCTCTCCATTGGTCATCCATCGTGATTTTGAGGTAACATGCACACTAAGTTGCTTTTTTGTTATTGAATCAAAAGCCATGAATTTCTGTCAAGAAAAATAGAATTAATTATGTTACAGAATTTGACTTTAGCAGGCTAACATATTATTATTAAGTATTATGGTATGGTAAGTAGCTAGGTGAGAAAGTTTTAAATAGGAACAGTTGTAAATAACAATTACAATATCAGTAAGCATATTATGAAATAGCAACTGCGTTCGATCGCATGACATGACACAAGAGGCAAATAAAAATAAATAAAAATCAACCACTATTCATCAATATAATGCAAATTTCGATGATCTTTCCTGCGTAACCAACTTTTTAACATGCTCAACCAATAATAGGTACTTTAACTATCTCCTAAGAATGCTATTATTAATTCCAAGCAATTATCGCCTGATGCTGAACAGAATCTCCCAATGCTACATTTATACAATTACCTAACCTGTATAAAGGAAAAGTGCTATTCTTATTACTTTTGCTGTTTATATCAAGACCGCATAATTAGATATGAGGCATTTCATGTTTAATTAGTAACAATCTTTTTCTTTCCGAAATGATAAAAACATTACATTTTTCTAAAATACAATTTTTTGCCCGTTCATAATTCCCAATAGACCGTTCATTATCTAGAATATAAAATACGTATAAGTATTATCATTGCTTTCCAAGCAAAAACTTCAGTATTTGCACTAAATGGCTAATGATGTTAACTACATGTTTAATATTATACTTGAATTAAATTATATATTCAATTCAATTTGCTATTTGAAAATGCAACTTGCAGTTATTAAACAGTGTCAGCGGTAATGTAGAAGGGCAACCTCGTCTGATTGTTTTGCAATTGTGTAATATAAATTAGAAAATTTCCTCCACTTATTTCTCTTACTTTAAAGTAATTAATTGTTTCGGTTTGGTCAATTGTTTCCAATTCTTTCAATTCTGCTCTTTGTCGGTCAAAATTATAATTTCCAGTAGTAATTTCATTCCATAGTAACTGAGCGCGGTCCATTAGGTTCTTTGGCTTTTCAGATTTTCGAAGATAGAGAGATTTCCGCATTTGTAAGAATTCTTCTTTAGTCATGGACAAAAGTACCTTCTGTTAAATGAAGGAAACATAGATTTTAATAAATAATAAAGTGATTAAAATACAACAGAGAAAAGTTCATGTAGGTACTGACTTCAATGGTTTGCATGAAATCTTGAATGCGAGTTTCCAGGAATGGTGGATGTCGATCGCTCTGAACAATAATTGTCATACCCTGAGTTCCACTCCCTCGACGGACATTTGTATTCACAAGATACCCTAACTGTTCCTGTGTTCGAAGTTGGTGAAAACATGGGCCATTACAGATCAGTTCCACCAATTCCAATAGAACATTGTCACGGTTGCTCATCAATCCAGTTTGATAATAAATTGCTGCACATGAACTAAGGTGTGTTGGATGCTGTCTACAGTAAATGTAATTTTTACCTGAAAATTAAACTGCATACATTTTAATGGCTTCTTTAAATAAAATGGTAATGTATTACATTCTCGAATGACAATATTCATGATTTATAAGATTATTATAAATTTTGTGTATGTTTAATTTTAAAATAACGCATTTCATTACATTTAGTAAATAACAATGAACGCATTACCGTTTTGCAAGTTAATTTCACGTATTTTTGATGTCTGCTCTAAGGGAATGGGCTGTGAGCCCTTGTTGTAGAACATGATCTGTATTTCCGAAAGTAGAACGTCAGTTTCCTGTAAAACAACAAAAGACGTTTCAAGTGACTATCCAAATATATTAAAACGCAAGTTATAATTTAAATGACATGGGACCATCCATTCTTTTTTATACGTGGAAGTGGAAGTGTAACAAAAATATATATGGCACAAACCTTCAAAGTGAAATTTCCACAAACAAGCCACTCCAATCTTGTTTTGAATAAAAATTCTTCAGCAAAATGAGTTAAGGCATCAAAGGTTGCACCTCCCAATGCTCCCAGTAATTCTTCATCTGACCAACGCTTCTCTTTTAGAATGTACGTGAAATAATTTTTTGCGTGTTGATGGGGATGCTCATTTTCCCAATTTTTTAGATTTCTAGCGTAAAATTCCTTAACAATTTCGAACCTCTTCGAGTCGATTGTGATATTTAAAATAGAGTGTATTATTTTCTTTAGTAAAATTGGCAATTTGTGGTCATATCCATTAATTCTTATCTGCAAAACCATAAATAGTTTTTTTTTACATCATATTTTTTATAAAATGGCTATTATTCCTGTGAACAATATTATTTATTTAATTATAGATGTTAGAATGTTATTCATACCTCAATACCTGCATACGTCCCGATAATGTTATATTGAAGACCAGCAACGCTCGCAGAATGGGAATATTCCGTTAATTGGTCTTTAACACAGCTTGCAAATAATTTGATCAAATTTGTATTCAATGGGCTCAAAAGTGGAAGTGCACTGTACGAAGTAAACATTTGTGATTGAAAACTTATTAAAATGAAATGAGGATAATTATTATATGAATATAAATTTTTTGGACATTTACGCACCAGAATATTTCAACACGAACTACAGCTTTAGGTACATTAAATTCATTGTCTTGCACAAAATAAACCTTCTGGAATCCATCTTTTTCAAAGACCGTTGGTATTATTCCATTCTAAAACAATAAAATCAGTTGTTTTGCTTATTAAACTGCCACACAATTATGTAGGATGTACAGTACAAAGCACATATAAAGGAAAACCGATATAAGGGACAGATTTTAGGGCTCCGTTTGGTTTACTTGCATAGCATAAGAGCCTGCCTTAATCATGTTAAAAGGGAAACCCTTATGAACGTTTTTGGTCCAGATTTCTGTATATAAGGGACTTTCTGACGATTAAAACAAATTATATTTATATTTTAGTTATTTTTCCTTCACTTGTGAATGAGCGCTGCGTATTTGTGTAGCTTAGGCTAGAATTTAAATTACATATAATAACTACCACTCATTCTCAAAACATAATATATTCTATTCATAGCATAACATTTAATCCATATTGTACTAATATTATGATTAAATACGTTGCTTTTAATTTCTTGTATAATTGCAGCCATAATAACAACATAGGGACACATAAGTATACCACTATAAGGGGCAGATTTTAGGGTCCCGTGAATTCCCTTATATCCGGTTTGCATTGTACTTGTAAAATTCATTTCATAAACCACATACGTCAGATTCTCTGGGTTTTAAATCAAATTCAGAAGGGATGAATTCGTTTTTTGGCGGAAGCTCAAATTTAGGGGAAGAGCCACAAGTTCTCCATCGCTACGAGAATAGATAAATAATATATTATCTGAATATGTAATGTTAGCTGTGCAATATAGAGAATGAAATTTTAACTATAACTACAGTAAACAATAGAAATTATTTTCCCAATACAAAAGTATTGGGAAAATAATCAACATTAACATCAAAATATCATTTAATGTACCAAAGCTGAAAATATAAACCTGGATAAGAGTTTCTTCAATTTGAGTTAAACGATATTTAACACCATACCACTTTTCAGTGCTTTCTGCTTTATCTGCAAACTCTTGCGAGCTAACCATCATCCTAAAATACATTTGTACACATTAATATTTTTTGTTCGGCATTTGCTTATTTTTTCAAAAATAAGTACCGTAAACGTAAATCCGGGATATTTATGCTGAGTTTATATGTACTTATATTTTCATAGTGGGTAGTGGGTGCGTACCTGCAATTGTCTGGATTAAGAAGCCCCAATAAATTTTCAATCAACTTTGCATCATAATCGGTTATTAGGTAGCCGGCACTCCACACATCATGAAGAGGAATACTCTAAAAATTAAAAAATATGTCATTAACATTAACAATACTAGATTCAGACTAATAATAATTAACAAGTTATTACATGCATCACAGTCGTCAAACTAGAGACCAAATTCTGAGCCTTCTCCTTATCCTTAAACCGGAATAGCATTGCATGAATATCTCGAATTTCTTCCCATAGCCACTTTTGGGGACCCACTTCACATGATAGCATTTTTAGGTACTAAATTTTAGGCAAATAATATTAAGGTGTTCATAAAAATGATTGTAATAATTTCTGTAAATAAGGTACTAACCTGGAATATATGAATAGTTATGTCCTCTACGTTTTCCATTCCTTCAGGAGTCAACTGCAGAGAAATTTTAAATATTCCAAATCCTCTGGCAGGAACATACGATCCAGCGTCAACGTGGTTAACCCAATTTTTACCTTTCAAGACGGATAGCAGACCACCTTCGCATTTGTGTCGTATTAAGAATGATAAATAGGCTCCACCCTAAAAATTAGAAGAAAATTATATTAATTGCTAAAGGTAGGTAGGTAGGTATTAAGTCTTACGTAAATTTAAATATTTTTTTCCTTTATCAAAGCAGAACATACAGCGGATCTGTAGCGCAAAGTTGTATCTGGCATGGGAAACATCATTAGCAGGAGCTTTAAATCTTTAATTGGGACGATTTCTATACAAGTACCCAAAACTTCTTTAGAATATGGAGACAAATGCCATTTTGGAATATCAACGTCGGTATTCTTAACTTTAGAAAACATTTTTTCAATCATATCTTGCAACTCATTTAAAGTTTCAGATCCGAGTACGCATAAGCACATCAAATTGGCTGAATAATATTTTTTATGGAATTTAAGTAAAATTTTTTGAACATCAATTTTGCGAGAACGAGGATATTCCCATAAAGTTTGACGATTACCTAGGGGAAATATATTTTTAATACACAATAAGTCAATATCCGTTATTTGCAGTATATTATATTGTTAGTTTGACATTTAATTTGTCTAACCAGTGGTAAAGCGAGAATATGGGTGTAGAGGATTAGTAGTAGTAGCATCCAACTGGAATGCCCTCCATAAATCATTGGTAATATTTTTCTCGTGTTCAGAATGTACAGCATTAATTTCCCGTTCGGTCGCACATTCAGTAAATAAAGGACAAATGAAAAACTGAGAAAGCCTGAAAGAAATAAAACAGCAGCAATTTTATTTTAATTCTCTATACTTACACTGAACTGTATAGAATGAGTGCCTACCACTTTAACCTTAGAATGATTATAATTTTATTACTATTTTTCTTTATTTCAAAATTAATCACACCTACCTGTCTAAGGCAGAGCAAAGAAAGTTTGGCGACACATCAAAATAGTAGTTAGTGTTATCTCTGTCAGTGAAAGCATTACAAGAACCACCATTTTCAGAAAGGAATTTGGAAAATTCATTTTCGGTTTTATATTTTTTCGTTCCAAGGAAGAGCATATGTTCACAAAGATGCGCTAAGCCAGGGATGTCATCAGGATCACACATACTTCCTATTTCACATTATAAAATTGAAAAATTCACGCATTACAAATACAAATTCATTATCATTGTAATTATTAAACATTTTCCTCTACCTTAGAGATAAAGTTGTAAAGGAAAAGTACTTACCAGCAGCAACAGATATAGAAGCTGCCGATTTATCAGTAAGAGGATCGCTTATTAGTAAAACTTTCATTTTATTCCCCATTTCAATCCCTCTGAATTCTCTCTTGTCTAAAGGAGACTTCTCGATAGAAGGGCAATATTTAATTTGACTCGGCATTTTGGCAGTGTGCTGTGGAATTTGCTTGTAGAAGTTCAACTGTGAAAGCCAACACATTATGCCAATGCGAATTCTGTAATAAAAAATTACACAGAAATACATACCCAAACCGTGAGCATAAAAAAGGGTGAGTAGTGGGTAGTGGGTACCAATCCGAATTTCGGGGCTGAAGATCCAAAATTCGGATTGGTCGTACACTGTAAGACGTTTCGTGCATTTCGTATCCGAATTGTGCGTATTGCAAATGGACCTATTGTCAAAGGTACCCCAACGAGACAAAAAAATCAACTTTTTGTATCCCCTTATAACATGGTAGTAAATGTGTATCAATCGAAAGCACTAGTAATAGGCTTTAAAATAACACTAATTTCATTTTTCTACAGTGTCCCGTTCATGATCCGAAAAATGGGATCCGAAAAGCGGACTTTTGCATTACTCTTGAACGGGACAACGTAGAAAAATGAAATTAGTGTTGTTTTAAAGCCCTTTACTACTGCTTTCGTTTGACACACATTTGCTATCATGTTATAAGGGGAAGGGGATACAAAAAGTTGATTTTTTTTTCTGTGTCGTTGGGGTACCTTTGACAATACACCTTCTGCAATCATCATTTGCAACACGCAAGTTTAATATATTTGAAAAATTAACACGTACGTATACCCTACCCTCATTCATCATTGTATGTAACTGTAATCAATATTTAATATTAAACTACTATATAGGTAGAATAAATAAATAAATAAAATACTTACCCATTACTGGACAAAATTATTATGTGTTCACTGTTCTGTCGATCTGTCCAAGCCCTGGATTTCCTGCTGATTTTGGTCGTTGTGTATGAAAGTACTCTACAATTAGGGTTCCCTCTCCCTTAACCTTATGCCTTACTAATTGCATTACGATATACTATACCTATAAACTTAGTCTCGAGAACTATTTATATGGACACATTGGTTTAGTATAAAATATAAACTGTGTTTTGTTTAATTTTGTTGATCAATTTCAGGTTGAGGATTTGTAAGCTTGGCGAACCGCGTCAGCACAGCTGCAACCAAGGAACAACAATTGCCGGCTGCTTTACTGCATTGCGTTGTTGTATGAACATGAGCTATGAAATATTTTGTATGACTTTTATTTAGTTGTTAGTCTCAACGTCTCAAGTCCTCAACTTGAGAAATTAGGATTACTGCAGGAATAGGAATAAACACAGCCTAAAACATAAAAAGGTGAAATAAATCAACTTACGAGGGTTGTTAGGTTCCAGCTCAAGGCCAAATAAATTTTGAAAGATCAATTAAATAAAGTTATTAAAAATAGCGATTTATAAGTACGCTGCGCAGTTTTATATTGTTTACATTCCATAAATTACTTACCATTCTTTTCAGGATTGCAAAACAAATGTTTACCAAATTCTAATTTATCGTGAATGATTTCCAATTGAAAAAATATTTTAAACAATGAACAATGAATATTGTAAAGTATTGTAAAATAGCTCATCAAATACCATATCCCACAAACACACTGGCTTAATTACTTATGTCATGTCTCTTTTTATCCTTTAACCAGAGTATGATTACATATGTTTTTTTGACTCTGATCTGCGTAAGCGCAACGTTTGCAGTCCCTGGCAATGTAACAATTAAGGATTGCCCACCAGGTAATGTTATAATAGTAATCAAACGAGTTGCTTTGTTAATGAAACTCGTTGTAGCTAAAAGTAGTTGTTTTGTTGTCATTAACAATGGTTTGCTTAATAGTGTTATAAATTAAGTGATACAATTTTTTCGTTTATTTATAAAGCAATAATTATCAAGAAAATTTGATTGTTACATATAATTTATAATATAATAATCAACTTTTAACAAAAGAAAATTATTTTTACAGATTGGCCTGGACTTTCAGACGGCAATGAAATCAATATTACACGTTTGACTGTAGAAGGATGCATAGCTGAACCATGTATTCTGACCAAGTTGGAACCCTTTGAAGTTGGTGTCCGCGGTGTCATCGGTTATATACTACACATTACCTATTTAATGATATAATTTAATTGCTATCTTATTTCATAGTAAATATTATGCTGCTAAAAGTTTTGTGGGTTAAAAATATCATGTGTATTGAACGTTACATTCGGGTTTTTATAATCGTCACCCCCTTCACACACCTCGCAACCTAAAAATTTGCTGAAAAGCATTTTTGTAAAATTTTTGTTCGATTTTTGATTTTTCGTCGACAGTTGTTATACTAAAGGTGTCCCGTCAAGCGCTACTTGTAATCCAGAAAAATTAAGTTTGTTTTTAAATTAGCAAGCAAAGACATCTATCTATTCAACTTTTTAATATTTTTCAAGATTAAGCAGCCACTTTGGCATTCCCAATTGTTCCGTTTATTTTATTAAATATATTTTAGATGCTCTAACTGACTTGTGTGTCCTTTGTTGGGACTTTTGTTATTGGTTCAAGGTTTTAGTGCGGACTCCACAAATAAGATTGAAATGAAGATGTTTGCAATTCCAAAAGGCATACCACCAGTGCAATTCATAAAAATTGACATGTGCAAATTCTTAAATACTATAGAACAGGGGATTTGTGATAAGATGGAAGTGGGAAAAATAGTGGAATATAAACATACCGATCAGCTACCAGAGATAGTCCCATCTGTAAGTCGCATTTATTTGTCATCATGTAAACTTTAGTGTATATTCATGTTTATTACCATCTAAAAGAGCATATCTTAGATTTTATATATGAAAAGTTTTGTAATGTTGCATTTAAGCATAATTTTGAATATTGATTTCATGAATTTCATATCATAATTGTGCAGATTATTTGTGTAGTTCGAAGGAAATATATTGTTCATGATACTCAGGGACGACGTATGCAAGTATTGTGGGCAAGTATCTATCGTCATAAAGGACAAGGAGTTTAGCATTAAAACTACCCAGGATAGATTAGTCGGACAGGGAGGGCTTGGCGGTCTCGGAGGTGGATTTCTTGCTGGATAGAAAATCAGAATTAAATATGGCAAAAAACATCTACAATTTAATTTAACAACTCTTTAATTTAAATTTAGCACGCAGTTTAATGTTTAATGTAAAGAGAACAAAACTTAAAGTGCAGAAATATATCCTAAAAAACAAATGACATCTTTGGTGCAAGAAGATGTGTATTTGCGATAGTTTTTAACTTTCTTTTCATTTTTTATTTGTATGATGTAATTTTTCAGTGCATGAAGTTCTTCAATATCTATATTTTATGACTCACGGACAAGTTACATAATTGTAATTTGCGGATGAATGAAATACAGTTATCATATGCATAGTTACACATAGAACCGAGCGTGCAAGATAAGGCTATGCCAAAATGTCACCTCAAATCTTTATTCGGTCTCAATTTGGAAAAATTAAAGAAATTAAATCAATAATCCCGATTTGATCCCAGCTCTAAAGCAGACCTACTTATATGGTTTTGTTACATTAAGCAGGTTTAAAAATGTCCCATAAATTTTGTACAACGGGTTTTTCTGCTGCACTTTTATCAGGAAAAATTTCCGACTATAAAAATATAATGGTTTTCCTATATCTTGTCTATATTATACTATATATTTATTAAGGTGTGGGAAAATGTGGGACATCATTATAGAGAGATATCATATTTAAAAAAATACTAGATGTAAATTTTAAAGATATAGATATTATTTAAATTAATTTTGAGGCATTAAAAATGAAAAACCTAAGGTGATATTATCTTGCAAGTATCTAAATCTACATGCAGTAAAGTCTAAGCACATACAGTAAAGGTAAACGAATATGTTGGGTAGACAATTTCAATCTGTCTAAGCATATCAAGGGCTACCCCCACACGACTGGCAATGTGGTCTAAGCTAACTATCAATATCTAGATTCACTGCCGGAACACTGGGTTCGATCCCTGGTGGGGGCTATGGCAGGGGGCTGTTT
>JAQFYC010004946.1:0-15630 GCA_034694165.1 Tomocerus mixtus | reverse complement strand
AAGATAATTGAAACATTTTGTGTCCATCCGGAGTTATGGCGCTAACGGACGGACAGACGGACAGACGGACGGACGGACAGACAGACAGACGGAACGGTCGTTTACATAAAGTATTGTTCCAATACTTAATAATGATAGGTATATCCTAACAGTCTATAGTATAAGTACAGGGTGTTTTTGTTTCTTCATTTTGACCACCTCAATAGGAATTGGACAGCATATGGTATTTAACTACATTTGTCATGCAATTTTGGTTATTTAAATGGCAACAATTACAATTGGCAATAGAAAATATAACGCCACATGTTTCCAAGGGCCTAAACTTCCTATGAAGTGCACTGTACGTAACTAGCGTAAGCTACTGTGTATCTATACTTGAGCTATAGTTTAAGTTATCAGTTTAAGCCTTTTCACTGATCAGCTTACAATAATCATCATGTGATGAGAAAAGGGTAGTATATTTGTAAAATATCGTCGCCTTTTCAGTATAGAACCTCGAAGATTGAATCGAAAATAAGAGGAAGCTTGTGCTGAGTTTGAGGACTGTGTGGAGAGGGAGAGAGGAAGCAAAACAACACAACGAACGAAACAAAGTTAACAGACAGAAAAAAAGTATTACGGAGGACTGATAGTGAAGTGATACTGCGACGACGAGTGATGGATGAGTGATGAGGAAAGTACAAGTACGGTAGGGGATGGGAAGTCGAAGTCACTATGCGTTTTCTAGCCTGATGCACTTTTAGTGTAAATCTAGAAATATTTCTATATCTTGGTAAATATATGATATGAAACCTAAAACTATTTATAATACTTACACTCGTATAATTACAAACACAGATTTTTATTTTGGGTTGTGCTGTGAGCGATGCACCCAAAGCTGAGACCCAGATTAGCCTCCCTATCATATCATTCATAAGCAGATTACAGATTACATTCTATTATTATGATGATACTATCTACATTTATGTAGCTATCATTCATACACATATTATTATGTTGAAGAGGTTTTCTATTGCTAAGGTAAATATTTAGTATTTTATATTAAATAAGTATGCATAGAGTATTTAACACGTCGGTTTGGTGGGAATCCAATAGCATAGTAGTTATTACCATTAGTGCACATTAGATACTTAAATTACATTACCTACACCCATGTGTACACAGAGATGTGCTTATTTAGAAGACTCTTATATTTATACAAAATACATACAAGATACTCGAATTTACATTAAAATGTACCTTCTATAATACTATTATGAGTAATAAACCCCCAAATATATACGACATACATACAAAATAAACTTGAGAATGAGATTAGGAGACCCTACAGAGTTACATAAAGAAAAAGTGTAAGATATGTGATGGAGTTAGCTTACTAGCGATATTATAGCTGGATAAATAGATAGAGAAGATATTTTGGGAGACGAAACAGCGGTCGGTCGAGTCGTTGTGCGTCCCAATTTCAATATTACATAGGACATTGTATTGTAAAGAAGAGAAGTATGTAGTAGTAAGTAGTAAGGAAGGCTTACTAACTCCATGAATGATTCTGTTGTAATAGTTATTTGGTATTCGTCTACTTTAGGATGTAGAAGTAGTGTTTGTTGTGTATGTTTTGCCTGGGTTTGTTTGGTATGCTATCATCTCTGCATGTACCTTCCTACTTATGCATGTGCGTAGATAGAATGTGGAACTGTTCGGAATCGAAATAAAATGAATGACGGCAATGATGATTTGAATCAGGAAAATAATCAAGCTAGCCACTTAAATGAACTACACCAGCTATCAAATAAAATCTAATGTTCGCCCCTTTCATGGAAACATGTATAAAGCCAATCTTCACAGTCTGAGATGGTTTCAATGATAAGTCTTCCGTCAGAGCTCATAAACTCACGGCTAAATGATTTTCAATAGTACTTCCCTATATGGAGTTGAAGCTCTTGAAATCTCACAGGGTTGGCTTTGGCTTTGGCTTGGCAATGCATCGCATCTCAGCTGAACCCTAGGAACTTTCTATACCGTCTCACGCTCACAACACTATTTCTACATATATGTACTATACACACAACTACGAGGAAAAGGTATGTCTCATCTGTATATAGTATGATAATAATATAATACATATTATTATTATATTTATATTTATAAGTGCCATACATACATAATAGAATCTAACGGAGAACATAGTGTATTGTAGTATGCATAAGAGAGGCGAAGAGGACAACAGTTGAATTCAGTGAGATCAGATGAGAATGAGACCCGAAGAGAGGAAAGCAACACTAACAACAGCATTTTAGTAGTTAGCTTTGTTGTGTAATGTTTTGTGCGTGTATTGAGCCTTGCGTAGCTAAAGGAAGAAGAGAGATAGATGATAGTCAAAAGTAAAACGAGCCCCAGCCCTCCCGCATCATCATCCGACTCACTATCTAATATCTGATATATAATACACGCATCATATACTACCATATAATAAGTATAATAACTATCTTTTCTATATATGTACGTACGCACTTCCCTACACTATTATTTGTATGTACTTAAGAACCTAGGTAGTACATAGTACATACAAAACATTACAAGGGTCTTCTCTGTCTATTTCACTCCGTGTGATACTATTATTTACATAATAAGTATTATGCATAGTGTAGTGTAGTGTAACATCTATTGTAGTCTCCATCTCCATCTCCATAAGGGTTGGCTTTCGTTTCCTATATTATCATACAAATAGATAGTGATAGAAGTAAGTGAATGTAAATGTAATAGTGCGATGTAAGCTTTACTCATCCTCAGTGAGCTTTTGTCTCGAGAGGCGAGGCACCCATCCTCAACCACACTTTGTGCTTAATACATTACATTACGTTATTACATTATACATCGAAAAGATTTCATTCTGCATTCGTTTCCTCTTCATCTTCTTCCTCTTGCTTGCTTTTTGGCTTGACTTTGCTCATATCTATGTACATACAAATACAAATACACACGACACACACTCCAAACCAAACCAAAAACCAAAAGGGAGAATTTACAATTTACATTGTACAATAACCAAAATGCTTTTGACTTTGACTCTTGACTGAATGAGTGAGGTGAGGTGACATGCATAGAGAGATGTGAATTAATACGTACATGTGTCATTACTTGTGTCTTTGTATTTAAATGTCCTCCGTGCTATACCTATGCAAAGGAGAGAAGAGATATCCACTACTGATAATAACCTATATTGGGTGGTAGTTGAACTTGAACGACAATACGCTCATAATACTTAACAATAGAAAGAACAAGAACAAAGACAGACAAAACTATTTAATAAGTAGGTGCGTAGTCACTGATACTTGTAAGTGTGAGTTAGGTGTAAGTGTATGTACATAAAGAAAATAATCTTTTCTTTGTATGGGATGTGGTCTGGTGCTGGTCTGGTCTCCCTGCTCTCGTCTCGTCTCCTTGTCTCGTAATTCCAACAATGTTTTCTTCTGTATGTAGAATATTACTAGATAGTCTGGTTGCTTTGCTTAACTACAGATATACGTATTCTACATAAGATGTATGAGTGAAGTAGGCACACATATTTTCCTATCTCGACTTTAATTCACGGAAATGTACACAATAAACTGAGACTGAGAAAAACTCGAGTTTGAGTTTGACTGGATAATATATGCGAAGTAAATAGGCAAGTGGTGAGTATATTACATACAGTAATAGTAATATAATTTTTCTGAAGGTGGACTATGAATTTTTACATGGAGAGAGAGTGAGTGGCGACAAAAACGAGTCACAGGAACAGAAGAGTGTCCATGTCATCATGTTGTCTACAGTTGTACACAACACACTTGAATTTATTATAAGTAAATGAACTCCGTACATATCAGATTCGTAGTCGTATTCGTATTCGTATCATAATCATGGTTGGTATTTGTATAATGTTGTAGGAGTCAATTTGAATTAAAGTGAAAATGGGCTATTGACATTTGACGAGGATGGACGTACATGATACAGAGAGTGTTACATTCTTACGTTGGTTTTGGTTTGCACTTTACACTAATGCTTATTGTAGTGTAGTCTTGGGAGTCTGGGCAGTTTGGCGATGCTGTGTATACTTAAGTAAATAATAAATGTATAGTTAATAGTAGTTACCTCTCTGAAGGGAATAGCCAAAGACGCTGTAGTCATCATCGCGTGTGGTGCAATTCCAACGCTCGTGCCGAAATTGATACTGACATTCTCGTATGCCTCGACGAGCTCCTTCTGAAACTGATTTGATGGTGTCAGGAAATATTTGACACACCTCTACCTGTTGGGCGACGAGCCCTGGCAAGGCATTGCACACCCCACGAGCAGAGCTGATCAGCAGAGCATCGTCGTCCGGATTTTCTGGGGCGTCCCCAGCCAGTTGCATCAACTCCGCTGGCTGATCCGCTGGAATTTTTGGACCATTACTCGAGATTCCCAGGTATCTACACCACACGAAAATATTCAACTCAATTACTGCAACCTTATTCTTAACTCAAAAAAATAAGATATTCATCTAAATAACATATTCATGCATATCATTTATTGTTAATACATAAATAGCAATACCTACACTACACACATTCACTATACAACATACTTTCATTGCTAGAATAAGCTAACTAAGCCACCAACTACCTAATACTTGAGCAGCAATCTATGAGCCTATCTATCCACGTACCTAAGTAGTAGATACTTATGTAGGTATTTTCTCTTCATTCCGCTCTCTCTCTCATCTTATCTACTGTTCTTATCACTTTTTTATTCTTCAAAGTACTTACACTGTTACACTTGCCTTGGCTTGGCTTAAATTATCAACTTGGTTTTATTTTGGTCTGACTTGGTATTGGTATTGGTTCTACCATCAACTTTTCTTCACGCAGAGCTATGCATGTATCCTTTCTTTTCTCAACTATCTTTTTAACTATTATACTGTCCACTTAATAGGCCAACGAATTCTACTTGTCTATAATGTTGTGCACGGATACTATATACACAGAAATACTAAACATAAGAAGAATAAATGACTAGTGTTATTATTACGGCATTTAACAATTGGTCCTCCAACCTGTAAGACCTGCATTGCATACCTTGTCTTGTAGCTATATTTTAAATTCTCAGTCAGAGTTGGATGATTTGATAGCTAGGCGCCTTAATAACTAGTATAACCATCTATATTTGAGCCTGTATCGCCAACGGATTGTAAATTGTAAAGTTAGATGAACAGTAAGCACATTCCTAGTTGCTACCTCCAAAATGTCACAAATCAATATGAAGAAATCTCCAAAAAATACGAAGAGGGCTATTTATAATGGTAATAGGTGGAAGAGTAACTAAACCGAAAGGCAAAGATCGACATGTCTTCTAATCGTAAGCAGAACTACTATGTATCTGTATTACCAGGATAGTATAGTTATACCGGTTAGGTTTCCTTACGGTATTTTTAAAGCTCTAAATAGGCTCTCAATGCGATAATGCCAGCTGTTGTAAAATAAAAACATGCAGTTGTCGTTCATAAAGGTCTCATTCCAAACTCAACTCAACGGACTTAACATTAACATTACTGACAGGACAAGCAAGACAACGACAAGAGCGAGTAACATTATTTTATGTTTATCGGAAAAACTTGTAGTTATTTCTTTGCAATAAGCACTTGACTGACTTTATAGAATATTATCTTTTTTCTAGCATTACTTTTATTACTAGGTTTCTGATTATGAGACTTTGCTTCGCATACACATACTAGTATAAATCTACTATAAGAAATATTAAGTAAAAATATATGTTGTTACAACTTTCAAGTCCTTGGTTTCGTAGATACCGACAAAATATAAAGAATGATAAACGTTATGACTGTGACTAGTCTTTGTGGCGACGTATTTAATTCTACTACTAGGTACTACTTTTCAAGGCAACTTTCCTTCCCTGACACTGACATCATACATGAATTTTTGTGTATGAAATAATAACCACGTACGTATAATAAACTTGCTTACTGACAACTAACACATCGCGTCAATTCAAACATCTAATACACTTAAGCACGATTAGCAATTTCGGCATTAGCACGAGGACCAAGACCAAGACCAATCCACATTTCCAACGTAGTAGATGCAGTAGCTCTAACTAGACGAACATAATATTGCATACCTGCTGTGCTCTCTTCTTTTCTTCTTACAAACGAGTATCTATCTTAGTCTTTAACATTATCGATTACGTTAACAAATGAAAATGCCGTATGACTACTTACTTACAATTATTACTTAACAATATCCAAGGGTTAATATGCAACAAAAGAATATGGTACACAATATGAAATCCATATAAAATGCACAAACCACGTAAATGTGTTGTGTGAGTGTAGTGTGCGTGTACAAATCTCTTCTACGTTTAATTTCTTTGTACTAATATAAAGAAGCAAGTATTCTGATCTTACGTATTACAGATCTCTGTATAGCGAGAAGATGCAACACCAACCAAAATAATAATATATTAACAAATAGTGGCGTGGTAGGGATAGAAATATGAGCCGTCCATGCCAGGGAGGCAGGCGAAGATAGATAAGGCAGAGGAACATAATTGTGCTGTTGTGTAATGGTAAGAAAGCAAAAAGTGGCAAAGTTAGATTGGAGCAGGTAAGTTAAGGTAAGGAGAAGTAGTAAGTAGCCTGGGAAGAAGAAGTGAATGATGTCAAGAGGCTCACCACCGGCATTTCCCTCACAACAATGCTTCATAAAACTGCTATTTTTATGATCCGCCTCGACAAGGCAATATATCATTTGTGGCGTCTATTAGAGAGCTATACTCATTTAGTAATCATTCACATTCTCTTCACTTAATGGCAAGCTAAATGGTGGATTTCACATCCCAAATGAATACAAATACACAACCAGAATCCCAACACACGCTACACTTACAGATGACTTGAACCATCCAACTACTGAAAAATACAAATGAAATCGGCTTACTTCTTAGCTACTTGTTCTTATTTGTTACCTATAATTTATATACTACACTTGTAACAATTTCTTTATATAGAGGTAATATTCGGGATGTGCTATGAATATTATATTACTACTAATAGTATGTCAGATCAGACTGATTCCATGTACTTTGGTGATTGCATTACCTACGTTGCATCGTCAGACAGACAGACGCAGACTGATGAAGAACGGTCAGAAGGATTTTTCATAGTTGCTATATGTTATATTGAATTATATTAAGTAGTGCTTATTATAGTAAAGTAAGTAGCACCATTTGGTATTATATGTACAATGTACATCTACATCTCTAGGGCTTTCCTCATTCTGTTAGAGTCAGGACATTGAGAAAGGTGTAATAAATATGTACTTTTATGTAATACCGCAGAATGCATGTTATTACCAGGCCGAGGCCAGAGCAAAGCACAATAACAATAAGAGTGTTGAAGATTGATACTAAAACATGACTTAATGTTCAGCCACTATTTAGTACAAAGGCTTTAAATGCTACCTAACAATACTTTGGAGCTCGATTCCTTTTTTATTTCCTCCGCTACTCATACATTATAGTGTTTAACGACAGATTCTTCCTTCAGATTACCGAAGTAGCGTGTGTTCCTAAAGTACAGGTAGTCATTCAAGTGAGTGCCAATGCCAAAGTGTTTTATCTTAGATTGTGCTCCGAGGGCATCACAATTTTCCCTGCCTTCCCTTGTTTCTTTTACTTCTTGTATCAACTTAGACTCTTTCCCTTCCTATAAAGTTATACTAAAGAAAATGAAATAAACAGGAGCCTCCAGCTCCCAGTTGCAATCAAAGTCAGTCTTCTCGTGTACTTACTTACTACATAGGTGCATGCTACCTTATGTTGTATAGTTTGTTTCGTAGCTGTAGACTGTAGTCTGTAGTAGAGATCAGGTAAGTTGGGATTTAGCTTTGTTAGTTAAGAAGATGAGAAAACGAAGCTACTTACATAGACATACCTAATATGTGCGTATGTAGCAGTGTTAAATTGAGCCAAGTGAGAGCATACGTGTAGCAGCCGGACAAGACAACAACCGTGGCTCGATTCGATGGACTTTGGGTGGGCGTGAAAGTTATCATAGATCTGAGAATGCCGACATGCAATTTATCCCTATCCCTGGATTCACCTTGCACTTAATTAAACCCTACAACTAATTGAAAATGTAACAGAACACTTTATTCGGTTATTCGGCCCCTTTTGGTCTGGATTTCTTCAACACTAAGGAATAATACTCAAGACACGATAAGTAAGCTAACAATAAGACCAGCCGAGCCGAGGCCGAGACAACACCATTTATATCAGCACAATTTAATACTCCTGCTTCATAACCCCAACTTTTTAAGCATTCAAAAAAGTATATAAGCTTCACTTGATACTAGATGAATGTCAGTCAATTTCCCTACATTAGAGGCCTCCTCATACATAAAATGTTGCTATTTGCTAAATGCCTATTAAAAGTATCAGGGAAAATTTATCCAGCTATGGTCATAGAAGAATCAGTGGCCCACGCATTATCTAAAAAATATTGAAGTACATCGAAGGTCCAGGAATCTATCATGGAGAACGGTCTCCATTACTGATAAATGTTTCATTGTACACATTTAGCTCATGAATTCATTTTCCTGGTAGATTCAGTTTTCTTAAATTAAACTCTTTGTCAATTTTCATTTTCCAGGAAATTGAAAGGAAGCGCAGCACTTTTGGGTCCTGTCACTTGTCTGTTGCCCGATGGAAAGGGGCAACAGACTAGCAGCGCATAGAAGCAGAAATTATTGTCGGATGGGAAATAACAGGGTATAAATTGTCGAACAACAATTGGAGCACAAAAAATCAATGTTTAGCCAAGAAACTTACGCTCTGATCTCCAATTGGTAACTACTTACTACTACGTACTTACTTTATTATACATAGTTTATATTTTTTTACCTTTTTCTACAACCAAGATGAGAAAATTGTTACATTTAACCCTTTTGTATTGTACTACATACTAAATGAAGATGGTTTACAACATGATGCTTCCTAATATTTTATGTTATGTACACCTTAGATACTATAGTACACAAATATAACGCATAGTAACAAAAAAGTTAACTTGCTAGTTTGTCCTCATTAGCTGACTATTATTTAAGCACATACAAAAGCATTTACACAAATTTAAACATGCTCTAAGGAAACATTAGTGAAACGAAGGGATGGTGAAATAATTTTTGTAATATCTGATTATTTTCTTTGAAAAAGTTGTCCAAATGTTATAGTACAACATAATATGACATTTTAGTTGCAGGAATATATCCTGATAATATTGGGTGTATTAGCTAGTACTGGAGTGTAATATGAAAACACCAATTCTACTTATCTCAAAAATACAACGAGTCCTTTTGCTTGGAATACGGGACATATTCTTATTGAATCTATGGGTAATAAGATGCACGTGCCTAGGAAATAAATACGTTTGTGAAGAATTGCGAGATATGCATATTGGGTGATGTAGATAAGAGATTAGACAGATAATTGATAAATTTCTACGATAATAGTGATAGGTTTGTTGGGCTTTTAACAATTTGGCGTGCAATACATTATGTTTTGATAGTGTTAGGGATGAACTAGAATTTGTAGAAGAGAATGAGAGTAAACTTACAACCAATTAGCACTGGCCAGAGATATAGAGACAAAAACACATGCCAAAAAAGTCACTGCAAGTGTCGTCTGCATACGCTCCTCCCGCATTATTTCATTCGACTAATTCACTTGCTCAGAAAACACACCATTTATAATTCAGCATTTTATTTTGAAGATAAGGAGAGTATTAGATTGTCTATCCGGACACGGAACTGTCCTCTTCCCATTCCTAGTCATCAGAAAATAAACCACTTAACAAATCACAGATGATGCAACGTACGAGAATGGCGTGGGTACGCTGAAACTTCTGTATTGATCTAAATATTTTCTTGTATTGTCTTCTCGGCTACTACAAAATGTATTCTCTCTATGATTATGTAGTCTATGGTAGAACAAAGATATGGAACTTTAAACTTTAAACGTATATCATTACCCCACACGTTAAAACATGTTACACTTTCACATTTTTGTTTCCCGACGAATGAAACTATATAATTTTGTGAATGCGCAAGTTACTATCTCACATAATATATAACAAAGATATAAAACTTTCTACAATGTTGTAGCACTTTGATTTAAAAAGTTAAAATATAGTGACAGGATCTGATTTGATTTGGTACACAGGTTTTACGACGGTGAAATATTTGTAACAGGGCAGGGTGCCTTTAAAAATAGATTCCACCCACGATAAAAATAAGGGCCACGTCAAAGTCAAAGTGTCGAGAAGAGTAACGGTAATGTTTGTCCCGGGCACAGAAGAGCAATACTGACGGAGCACTTATAACTAAAACAGTCAGGATTCAAGAGTTACTACTAATAGGAATATTATACGTCTGTACGGGTATTAAAAGTTTATGAGATTTCCTGACGATGTGCGAGAAAAAGGTTAAAGGGGTTCACATTTAATGTTGTGCAGCATATAACATAAAAATGTTCGAAATTAGAACTTTACATCTACAGATAGAATGTAGATGTACCTATTTATTTACTACGTAGTGTAATCACAAACTCACTTACCTAACTATAAGACTGTATTGTAAAACTAAAAAGCTGAGTCAAGATGAGAAACAAAGCTGCTGTCTATATAAAACAGACGACAACTATCCAATTCGATGTAGCGACATGGCTTTTTAGTTAAAACTAAGAATTAGATGTTATTTCACTTTTGCGGAGACGAATAGTTAGTGGAGTGTGTAAATCTTGTACCAAAGTGCTATGTGTTTGTATGATTAGGTAACGTTATTCTAAAAAATTCTTTAGATGAGAGTAAAAGGAGAAAAATGCAGTGTTGTTCGGTGAATGGATGCGGGCCAACTAAACGTTTCAAGTTGAACTTGAGCTTGTGCTCTTCTCTCCTTCCAACTTAACTCCTTCGAAACTTTTGGGTTTTAGCTATGCAGTATGTATAGTATCTGTATGGGATCTCTGGCTTGGCTTTGGCTCGCTGGATCTCTCTTTCCGTTTCTCTTCGCTACTCTAACACTCTCCTTCTCTGCATGTGTGAAATGTGTCTAAACTCTAAAAGTCTGTCTGTATTCCATACTAAGCAGCTCTTCACCTCTCTTTTAAATGGTGTAATGGAGTGTGTACTGTTCTGTATAAGTATATGTAGTTGTAGCTACTAATATTATTGCCTTGTCATTATTTAAGAAACTTTTAGGCTGGAATTAATACATGAACAAATTTGGATTGAAATTTGAAGGGACAAGATGAAAAAAGGAAGAAGGGAGGAAGAATAGTGTAAGTAACTAAACAAACGAGATGAGGTAAGTTAAACTATGTATAAGGAATAGAATAAATGAGGAACACGAGGACCCTGGTTAGCTTTTGTGATGGCAACAAAAGGCGACTCTAGTCGTCACCTTTGTCAAGAACAGGAGCTTAATGTGCTGTGCTCTTCTCCTAATGGGTATTATTAAGTCAAAACTGCTGAGAAGCAAATCTCAGATCTTGGATGAATCGAATTCAGTTCAATTGGAACGAAATGAATAGCTGGCTAACTTATTTACTACCTACTATTAGTATATGTAGTATGTAAGTACCTAGCTATACATTACCTATAGGTACTTACTCACTATGTATTACTATTTATTATAGTTATCCCTTTTGTTGGGGACATGGGGATTTGGTTTCAGATCATGTTGGTTGTTGGGAGATGTGTTAGACTGTGTGGGGTCGCTCTCTCAGCTCCGTTTCCTTTGCCTCTCATCTGCTAATGTCCTGTCCCTGTCCTCTGCTATGTATGTAGTATGTATGTATTATGTATTAGGTAGTACATAGTATTAAGTGAGTAGAAGAATTGCTCTTCTGCTCGCCTGCCTTGCTATGCGATGTCATGATGTTAGACCAGCCAGCCAGGTTCTCTTTCCTAAAGTTTATCTTATAATGGAATACAACATTAACATTATATGTAATATTGTATGGGAGAAAAGAGAGGAGGAAAACCAATATGCTGTGAGGAACAAAGTAAAGTATGTATTAAACTTAACTAATGTAGGTAGTCGGTACTCAGTACTCACATTCATACTTACAACAATGTATGTGCTCAGTTACCAAGACACACAATTCCGGTGTGCGGTGTCGTTTCGTGTCTAACTTTCAAGTAGGCACTTACCACGTATACTTAATACTTATGTAATGGAAGTACCTATATCTAATACAAAATGCATTTATACATACTAGTAAACGAAAAGCGTGGTCCTTCGAATGAGTAAATAAGGTACATACATAGTACATTACATATTACGTAAAGGCCGGATGTTAGATAAGACGGGGCAAGGGATGACGGGACAGAGAGTCGGACCAAATCAAGATAAGGGATCGACGGTCACAACAATTCCGTACAACACGACAACTCTAATCATCGACAATAGAAAGAACACAATAAACCATCGTATCGCGTACGGTAAGTAAACGAAGAAAGAAACCGAAGCGATGATGACCAATAAGACAGATACTTATTGTTAGTTAGCTCACCGAATGTCTTAAGGGCGTTCAATACAGTCTAGCGAGCGAGAAAAGGGAGTAGTGAGGATATTATTACATATTTCTCCAAGGCACGAACAGAACTGTTTTCTTTTGTGTAGCTCTAATCGGCCGCTGTTCTCTATGTTGTTGGCTTCACTGCTACACATTGTAATCTCTAATCTTTCTTATTTTTCCGCATTGCTCTACTGCTACAAAATACAGAGCCGCCTAAACATTATATAGTTAAATAGTTATGTAATAATATGTATCGAACCTGTCTTGTCTAGAAGTTACCTACCTTAGATGATAACAATGTCGTCCGGCGGTACATTTACGTCTTTACATGTGTCAAGGTTTATTGTAGTAGGAAATTGTTAAGGGATGTCTGCATTGAGCTATTATTATGCTTTTGGTGACTGCAGATGAGATGAGAAGAACAGGCGGATTGACTCGGCCACAGTTACAAGGAAGAAGTCGCACGAGTGCACAGACGACGGCATAGTTGAAAGGACGCTTTTTGAATGAAAACTGACTGGCGGAGGCTCACTGCCGATTTGTCTCTCTTTGTCGACGGACAAGAAGAGACGAAGAAAAGGTGTCCCAACTAGTACTGTATATTACGTTGTAGGCTGGAGGAAAGAACTGGAGCGTAATTTTTCACTAGATCAGACAAACCCATGGAATTTTGTCCTTTTTTAAATCGCCGTAATTTATTTACTATTGTATATGTGATAATAATTAGTATTTTTGTTTCATTTTAGCTATAAAATAAAATACATTTTGCAAACAATAATATTCTAGTTTTGTATGTATTGGGCGAGGTGTGAAAATTAACGATCTCTCATAATGCAGAATACATAGTTCCAATTTTATTTTCATATAAAACATTGGTGTCTTAACGAAAAATTTCTAATTGGTTTTCTTTTTCTTTCATAATATTGAAGTTATTTAGTTTATTAGTTAAGTAGTTTCCTTTTCTCGACTTTTTTCTTACGCAAGTAAGTAGTTGCTACTCCTAGTTGCTAGCGATTAAATAAGAGGAACTACGAGGAACTCTTTTTCCTAGTTCTTCTTATGTAGTTTATCTGTTGGACGAAAGAGTTTGAGATCTCGGTGGCTTGGATACTTCGTCTCCCTCAGATCATAACTAGTTTGTATGTTGTTCACTTCAGTTTAGTTTTAGTTACTCACAAGTCACTCTCTTTTCTCCCTTATTATAATCTGTCTGAGTTTCGGATGCCTTCTCGCTCCACACTCCTTACTTTTCTTGAAGAACAGAAAAACATGTAAGTGAACTATTAAAAGCACAGATTCCCGTATAGATCTCTCATTCCGTCAAAGCTAGTTACTTGGAACATATCGCATCTGAGGAAAAGTGATGTTCACTCACTCGCCCAGTCGAAATGAAGTCAGCCTCTTCCAAAGTAAAGCTACTTCTCCTTTACTCCTGGAGTAGTTTTACTGGAGATATGAACAAAGTTTGATGAAGATCGTCTCCCATCATTTCATATCATATCATCCTTTCATTTTACTTCACCTTTTGACTGACTTGATTTGACTTATGTTCAGTTGGATTTGACTTCTCTCACTTGCTCCGGCTGTTGAGATCTGGTCTACTCCGTCTCTGGCCTGGCCTACACTTCTCCACTCCCTTGTTATTAGAACGCCAAACTCGGAATTTCTCTCATCCACCAGAATAAAATAAATATGTAGAAGTGTTACAGGGATTAGCGGGCATATATTAATGCCACTTATAATTTTTTTACAGCAAGACTAGCATATAAACTGTATTTACGTACATTTTACAATTATAAACTGAAACTAAAGATAAGCAAACTTTATTTTAGGGTGCATGGTCGTAAAGGAACACAGAAACTTTAATTGTTTGTTTAAAGATGCTACCCTTACCTTTGTTTATTCCTTGAGTGCTCTCGGTAAATCTGGAATAATTGTCAGCATTTACAGGGGCCTAGTAAGATTAATAATGTGTAAGTAGAAAGTGAAATAATCCCTGTAACATACACACAAGTATTTCTAAACTAACTTGAGAGCAGTGGGTTGTGAGAGATGCAGAACAAACTTCTGTGTCTCTACGGACACGGACTACTATTTTATGTAGGTAGGCAACGTTTTGGTAAACCTAATACATAGTTCCACTTATAAAATGTTCTCTGCGTTCTTTGTACAATAATATAAAACAATATGTTCTATATGTGACTCATGTGCTGATATATAATGTCTCCACAATCTGCATAAGATGATTACTATGCAACACTAGTATTTGTACTGCTATGAATACCAGAATACCTGTGCGTGAAGTACACGTGTAGCTCAATATGTAGGCGCACGAATCCCATGTCAGAATATAATTTAAGTGGGTAGCAACTAAATATTTAAGCGTACTCTACAGTTATGGTCATTAATGAATAGTGAAAATGATTGACTTATAGTCAGTATATCCTATCTATGTAAGTAACCAATACGTAGTGATAGTGATCGTAAAGCAATAACAAACGATTATCTACCCATATTACGTAGATACTTAATTAGATATTAACGTAATACAATAATTTTATTTTCAAAGTGGCTTTCCTTTAGAAAATGTCTAGACTGGAAAATCATCTTTTACAGGATTTAGATATTCTTGTCTCTATTGTCTATTATGTAGGAAAATGCTTCAATATATTGGCCTGAAAGTTATCTTCCGCGACCGTCTACGCTTTCTCTTTTTAATGGTTCGCCTCCTTGTAATACGTAGTTCTTTTACGGTATGCTGGGTTGACATTGTCTGGTTTTATGTGGTAAGGTTCACTTCTTTTCGACATTCGTGTATTCCATTTTTGAAAGCCTTTTGTAAAACTGGACCGTGAAGATCTTGTAATTTACCAGTCAATCCCATGACTCCTATTCGACTCTTATAAATCGGCCAACTAGAACTAATAACTAGAACAATAAGCCATGGTAAACGGTCCACCGAAGTATTGGAATGGTAACAGTCAAGGTTAATAGACAAAATATGTAAGTAGGATCCGG